>CAUYLZ010065752.1:0-99725 GCA_963573645.1 Pithecia hirsuta | reverse complement strand
GGAAGTAAATCACTCCTCAGCAATTGCATAGCATTTCACAGGTTTAAATAAAATATTGGTTGGCTGCTTATTTGTTATTTTCATCCCTTATTCCTTCCTGTCTCCATTGTTAAACACAATTAGTGGCATAAAAGAGGTTTTTAATACCCATTTTTAGACTGCATTAGAAGTCAATACCCATTTTTAGACTGCATTAGAAGGCAATAGAACAAGAATCCCGTTCTCTCTCCCTCTTTCTCTTCCTCTTTCTTTCTCTCTTACATTCTTTTTTTTCTCATTCTTTCACTCTTTCTTTCTTCTTTTCTCTTTTTCTAAAAATAAACTTTAAAAAAATAAAACTAAATTTAAAAAAAAAGGTGCAATGCAGAAAGAAAAAACTGTATTATACTACTAAACGGGAAAATTAAGAATTTCTTTCCTTCAAAAAATACCATTAGGAGAGTGAGAAGGCAAGCCACTAGATGGGATAATTTATTTTCCAGTAAATATATCCAATGAAGTATTCACATCTAAGATTTTTTTTTAAATATCTGTGAATCTGTGAGGAAAAAAAAAAATAGCCCAATAGAAAAAGTGGGCAAATTACTTGAATGGGCACATCACAAAAGTGGTTACATAACTGGCAAATAAATACTATAATGTGTTCTTACCGCCCACTACCAGAGGGGTTAAAATGAAGAAGTCTGAAAATTTCAAGTCTGAAGAGCAAAGAAAACTCTGACACAGGGTGAGTGTAAATTGATACAACTGGTTTTGGAAAAATGTTACGTACAAGCAAAGTAGCACATGTGTAAACCCTGTGGCATGGGAATTCAACTTCTCCATATAAATTCAACAGCTAGGCAGACACCTCTGTATCAAAAGATTTGTATAAGAAAAACTAGAAATAACCCAAATGCCCAACAGCAGAATGGAGAAATAGATGGTCGTATATTTCAAAGAGAATGAAATGATCTACAGCCACAGGCAGCACATGAATGAATCTCACAACCGCAAAGATGAGTCAAAGAAGCCAACACAAATAAAGGAGCTTCTGCATGCTTACGTTTATAAATAAGTTCAAAAGCAGGGAAAAATGTATTCATGATATTAAAAGTCAAGAGCAAGGCTACCCTCGAGGGAGATGGATATTGACAACAGAGGCTCAGGGAGGCTCCTGGGGTTCTGGACGTGTTCTTCTTCCTGATACAGTCACAGGTTTCATGGGTGTAATTTTTTTAATAAAACATGCAATAAACTCTATATTTGTGATTCGTGCATTTTTCTCAAAATTTTTTTTGTGAAATAATCCATTCAAGTATTATTATAAATGATACGTTACTAGGGGAAAAAACACAACAGAAAGTCTTCCTAAATTGAAGTTCGTTTACTACTATTGCTTCCTTAAACGCACAGAGCCTGTCATTCTGTCACAGAACAGCTACAATGCGAAGCAAAATTGAATTAATTTGCATGTGAACAGTAGGCAAGGTTGGCAAGGCATCCTGTGTTGATTCTACTGATAGCTGCTGACAGGTGAGTTAAAGTACTTCTTAGTAACTCTATTTTACTGTTTTATTTATTTTAATAAGGCAATAAAAAATGATAAAAGATCATTAATAATTTCATTAATAATTCAGGAACACGTTTTTCTGGGGATAAGAAATTCTTCGCTGGACTTAATTTTTAAATGACATTCACAAGTCACCTAATCGTTTTATTCCAACTGATGCCAAGAGTGAAAATGCGTGGGCTTCTACTGATTTCAGTGAGTCTAATTTATCCCAGATAAAAGGAAGATCGGGTGAGATACTAAAATGTCAGAGGAAGGACAAGAGAATCTCAGAGCCCTTAAAGAAAACTCTGGAAACTTAGACCTTAAGGAAAATCAGACATTAATAGAGATTTAAAAAAATCAAATTCAGAGACCTACCACATTTTCTAAAATTGTAATATAATGTATTTTATTATTATATATGATAAAACATGCATAACACAACATTTACAATGTTGCCATATTTGAGTGTACAGTTCAGTGACATTAGGTACACCAACACTCTAGAGCTATCTTCACCATCCATTTCCAGAAATTTTTTTTTTTTTTAGAAATACAGTCGTGCTCTGTTGCTCTGGCTGGAGTAGAGTGGCACAGTCATGGCTCACTGCAGCCTCTACCTCCTGGGTTCCAGAAATCCTCCCACCTCAGTCACCTGAGTAGCTGAGACTACAGATGCATGCCACCATGTCTGGCTATTTTTTTATTTTTTGTAGAGACAGTATCTTGCTACATTGCCCAGCCTAGTCTTGAAATTTGGGGTTGGAAAGCTCCTCCCATCTCGACCTCCCAAAGTGCTGGGATGACAGACATGAACCTCCATGCCCAGCCTCCAGAATGTTTTCATCTAGGAAAACTTAAATTCTACACCCAATAAACACTCACATTCCCCCCATCTTCCTCCAGCCCCTGGCAACCATCATTTCCCTTTGTCTCCATGAATGTGACTACTCTAGGTACCCTATAAGTGGAATCATACAGAAGTTATCTTTTTGACTGGCTTATTTCACATGTTCTCAAGGCTTATCCATGTTGTAGCATGTGTCAGCATCCCATGTCTTTTTAAGGCAGAATGATGTTCCATTGTGTGCATGGAGTACATTCTGTTTACGGTTTCATCAACCTAGGAATACTTGGGTTGTTTCCACCTTTTAACCATTGGGACACATCTTTCATTTGAGGGTTTTTGTGATCAAATAAAGATGGCCGCATATTCTTTATCACTCCTCCCATCAAGAGGTGGGACTGGGCCAGGAGCAGTGGCTCATACCTATAATCCTGGGCTAGGAACCATGGTTCATGCCTATAATCCCAGCACTTTGGGAAGCCAAGGTGAGTGGATCACTTGAGGCCAGGAGTTCAAGACTAGCCTGGCCAACATGGCACAACCCTGTCTCTACTGAAAATACAAAAACAAACAAACAAATATTAGCCAGACTTAGTGGTGGATGCCTGTGATCCCAGCTACTCAGGAGGCTGAGGCAAGAGAATCACTTGAATCCGGGAGACAGAGATTGTAGTGAGCTGAGATCATGCCACTGCACTCAATCCTGGGCAACAGAACAAGACTCTGTCTCAAAAAAAATAAAAATAAGGTGGGAATCATGTTCTCTGCCCTGAAATCCAGGTAAGCTTTATGACTGTTTGGCCAGTGTAGTAGAGCAGAAATAAAGTGGGTTAGTGTCTATGCCCAGGCTTAAAACTCTGACAGCCTTCCTTCTCTCTCAAGACCAAGATGCTGGACAGATCACAGATGGGTGTCCCATCCTCTGAGCCAGCTGAGTCCTGCATTGCAGCCATCCCAGGCAAGATGCCAGACATAGTGAAGAAAGCCACCTGGGACCTGCTAGACCAGCCCTTCCACCAGATGTAGAAGAAAACTCAGTCACTGTTACCAGTAGCTGAAGAGTCACCAAGCTGACCCATGCTCAAATTTCTGGCCCACAGAATCCTCAGACATAATAAAATGGTTATCTTAAGCTGGTGAGAATTGGGGTAGTTTGTAATACAATAACAGATAACCAGAACTACCTTATCTCTGAAACTTAAGAAAATCCCAGAAGCCTTGCAGTAAAATCTCCGACTAAATTATGGGTATCAGATCTTTAAATACCTGAAGGAGTTCATGGCAGGACAACCCACCACAGGGCCAGACTGTGAACTATCTAGTTATTCCTAGGAAGGTGTGGAGAAGTAGCCAGACCTACCTCAAGAAACATTCTGAAATTTTGGCCCTATGATCCTGAATTCACTCACTCACTTAATTAAGTTGTATTAAATGTATGTTTTAGGCTAAGAATTGTGCTAGGACCCCAGGTGACCAAGGTGAGTAAGTCAGATACCAGCTGTCCCCATCATTGATCTTCCAGTTCTTACTAATACTTTAACCTCAGCTATTTTCTCTGCCCCTTCACCATCCTCCATTCCCCAGCTCCTTATTTCAGATCAACAGATACTCTGGGCCAGGCATGGTGGCTCATGCCTGTAATCCCAGCACTTTGTGAGGCCAAGGCAGATCATGAGGTCAGGAGTTCAAGACGAGCCTGGCCAAAATAGTGGAACCCCATCTCTACTAAAATTACAAAAAATTAGCCAGGTGTGGTGGTGGGCACCTATAATCCCAGCTACTAGGGAGGCTGAGGCAGGAGAATTGCTTGAACCCGGGAGGTGGAGGTTGCAGTGAGCCGAGATAGCACCACTACACTCCAGCCTGGGTGATGGAGGGAGACTTCCATTAAAAAAAAAAAAAAAAAAAACAGATACGCTGACAGATACAGTGATTTACTGAAGGCCAGGGGAACATTTTGTGAGTTCCCATAATTGATGAGTGTAGCTGTAAAATCACCTCTCTCAGGAAAGAGCCACTTGGCAAGCAAGAAGAGAGAGAGATAAAGAGAGAAGGAAGGAAGGAAGGAAGGAAGGAGGGAGGGAGGGAAAGGAAGGAAGGAGGGGAAGGAAGGAAGGAAGGAAGGAAGGAAGGAAGGAAGGAAGGAAGGAAGGAAGGAAAGAAGGAAGGAAGGGTGGGCAGAAGGGAGGGAGGGAGGCTTGGGTGAAGAGAAAGGAAAGAAGGAAGGAAGGAAGGAGGGAGGGAGGGAGGGAAGGAGGGAGAGGAAGTGAGAAGGAAGGAAAGGAGGAGGGAGAGAAGAAGAGGAAGGAAGGAAGGAAAGAAAGAAAAGGAAGAAAGGAGATCCATCCAGGAACTGCTTAAAACTAGCACTTTCTAGTATTTTCTAATTAATTTTATTCAATTCATTTTGATTACATGGTCTACTAGAAGTTTTCCAGTGTGCATTTTAGAATTTATGAGAGAGACAGAAACTTACTGTTAACTTCTTAGTCTAAGACAACACAGTGAATTCAAAGAGAAACCTGAGCAGAATACAAATAGCTCTTAGGGCAAAAATTTCTGACTTTGTACAAGATATAGCAAATCAATATTTTTCTAAAGGGCTTTAACTGCTTCCCAGATGTGGCGTGATTAGTTTCCCATGTTTAGGTTTGTTTTATTTTGGAAGGAAGGCCAGTGAAGTCTTGCTCTAAAGAAGCTCACTCACCTGATAATGCAAAACGATTTCGTTCTGAAGTCAGGAGACAATTTTTACATCTCCTGGTTGTTTTCTGGGGCTGTCATTTTCCCATGGGCAGTAATGACCGCTGTGTATAGACTCAGCGTTTCTAGTTGCAGGGCCTCCAGGTGGAAGCTGGCATATGTGAGCAGACTCATCCTCATGGAAGAGAGTATCTAGAAGTAGTCTTGGTGACATTAGCAAGTGGGGAGGTGCTGGAGCACTCCCTGAGCACTTCCAGGTCTGCAGCCTACTCCTCCTTCCATCATGCCTGCTGAGTTCTGACACAGGGGTTTCTCTCTTATTTCTCTTATTTACAAGGAATTGGTATAGAAGTCCTGTTATAAACTTAGTTCATTCTAGTCCATTCCATCCATCACTAACAGTGGCTTCATCTATTTGGAACACCCAGAACATACCTAGAACCTCCTTGACGCAAGTATCACAAATTTTAAACAAACAAAATGTTGCTACATTTTTGTAGCAACTAATACATTTAATACAATGTATTAGTTAGGATTCTCCAGGGGCACAGAATCCATAGAATATATACAGATATATGAACAGAGATTTATTATTAGAGATTAACTCACATGATAATGGAAGCTGAGAAGTCCCACAGCCTTCCATCTGCAAGGTGGAGAACCAGAAAGTCAGGTGGTGTATTTCCAGTCCAAGTTCAGACAGGAGAACCAGGAGAGCCAAGAGTGTAAGTCCCAGCCTGAGTAAAAAGGCTCAAGAGCGAGAAGCTCTGATACCCACGGGAAAGTGAAGACGGATGTCCCAGCTCAAGCAAAGAGAGCAAACTCACCCTTCCACCTTTTTATTCTGTCCCAGTCTTCAAGAGATTGGGTGATGCCCAAGCACATTGGTGAAGGCACATCCGCATTACTCAGCCTACAGATTCAAATGCAAATCTCGCTGAGAAGCACCAGTGCAGACACACCCCAAAATCATCGTTTACCAACCCCCTGGGCATCTCTTAGCCCAATCAATTGACACATAAAATTAACTATCACAGCACCCCGACACCTGGCAGGACCCATACAACCATAGCAGTGAACTCTGGAGAACCAGCAAAGAATATAGCTGAGGAGCAAGGTTTTGGCGAGAACTGGAAGACCAGAGACCGCGAATATTGATCAGTGCTTTCAGAATTGTGCTGCTGCACCAAACCCACCACATCAGACCCCCTTGGAAAGGGACACAAG
This sequence comes from Pithecia hirsuta, assembly GCA_963573645.1. NCBI lineage: Eukaryota > Metazoa > Chordata > Mammalia > Primates > Pitheciidae > Pithecia > Pithecia hirsuta. Next base: position 93,414 of record CAUYLZ010065752.1, on the reverse strand, counting down.
CCCATAATAAGTGTTAGCCCCCACGGCCTTTGAATATGGGGTTAGCCTACTGATTCAGGAGTCACATCATAATCAGATTGCTTCCCCTACTGACCCACATAATAACCAAATTGCTTCCCCTAGCTCCATTTGTATGGAGTACCATCTCCCTTTCATTTGCCATCATCCCACCAGTGGATTCCAGCACGCTTCTCAAAAGAATCTCCCTAAGTTGTGATTGGCATATTTTTTTTTTTGAGATGGAGTTATGCTGTTGCCCAGGCTGGAGTGCAGTGGTGCCATCTGAGCTCACTGCAACCTCTGCCTCCTGGGTTCAAGTGATTCTCATGTCTCAGCCTCCTGAGTAGCTGGGATTACTGGCGACCATCACATCAACTGACTAATTTTTGGATTTTTAATAGAGTTGAGGTTTCACCATGTTGGCCAGGCTGGTCTCGAACTTCCAGCCTCAAGTGATCTGCCCACCTTGGCCTCCCAAAGTGCTGGGATTACAGGCGTGAGCCACTGCACCCAGCCAGTAACCAGTCTTCTTATCCTTAGACCTTCAAGTTTAGGATCCTGGCCAGAGACTCTTACTAAGAAGTTAAAAAAAAAAGAAAAAACATATTTATTACCAAGCCAATGACTGTCAATGATCATTTTCCTCTGCTGAATAAGTTAATTGTTCATGAGCTTATTTTTGGTTAGATATACCAATTATGGCTGGGTGTGGTGGCTCACGCCTGTAATCCCAGCATTTTGGGAGGCCAAGGCAGGTGGATCACCTGAAGTCAGGAGTTCGAGACACCCTGGTCAACATAGTGAAACCCCATCTCTACTAAAAATACAAAAATTAGCCAGGCGTGGTGGTGAGTGCCTGTAATCCCAGCTACTCAGGAGGCTGAGGCAGGAGAATTGCTTGAACCTAAGAGGTGGAGGTTGCAGTGAGCTGAGATCCCACCATTGCACTCCAGCCTGGGTAACAAGAGTGAAACCCCACCTCAAAAAAACAAAGAAATCTGCATGGTTTTAATATCACAATGATGCCATTGGACCTTATAGAAGGAAAACGGGAAATGCAGCCTGGGTTTCAAAAAAAATTATCATAAAATCCTCCGTAATTAGGTGTGATAAGAGGATCCACAAGAAAATCTTTAATAAATATTTGTTCACTTAAGGGTGTTCCACCTTAAGAAATTACCGTCAGGTTGTGGCAGAGAATGGGGAGAAGTCTGGGGGAGGAAAGAAGCCTGAAATTCAGATCTTTTCCTTTTCACCTGCATATTTCACTTAACCTCTGTTTGAAAGGCACGTTTTATGATTACTAATAAACCTCTATGGTTCCAGGTTCAGATGCAGCTCCCTTGAGGTGCCAATTCTGTAAGTAGGATGCATCTGTTTTCCTTGCCCCTGACTTAGAAATGTCTGGGTTTTTTTACATAAACTCTCTCTCCCATTTCATCCCACATTTTAAGTAACAACTTGCCTTTACAGAAATGTAAAGATCTCGAAAGTGCTTCTGATAAAAATTACACTATAATAAAATATGAAGAATATTGATGGTCTGCTTTTCATAATTTGTGATAAGTGCCTCTTATTTCCTCTTCTGTAGGAATTTTAGACTGAAAAGAGGTAGCCTATGAGCCTCCTTACTTTTTCTTTTATTATTTTCATTTATTTATTTATTTATTTTGAGACCGAGTCTTACTCTGTTGCCTAGGCTGGAGTTCAATGGCACTATCTCAGCTCACTGCAGCCTCCACCTCCCAGGTTCAAGCAATTCTCCTGCCTCAACCTCTTGTGTACTGGGATTAGAGATGTGCACCAACATGCCCGGCTAGTTGTTTGTGTTTTTATTAGAGATGGAGTTTTACCATATTGGCCAGGCTGGTCTCGAACTCCTGACCTTGTGATCCACCCGCCTCAGAATCCCAAAATGCTGGGATTACAGGTATGAGCCAACGCACCCAGCTGACGCTCCTTCATTTTTTACTCCACTGGCAAGAAAAACTATTTTGGTTCCCTCCAAACTCCTAGTGCAAGAGGAAAGAAGTAGACTAGGAAGACTCATAGATTGCAAGTAGTAGAAAGAACAGAAAGTACAAAGAAAGAAAATGAGTCTAAAGCTAAGCCATCTACATCTACCAACAATCTCTGTACCTTTTTCTTTTCAGTGAGGACTTACTGGGCATCTTTAATGTTCAGATGTGTGTAAGGCCCTAGAAAAACCAATATGAGTGACACAGTTTCTGCATGCAAGGTCCTGCCATGTCGGAGAAGGTGGTGTCTACATTTCAGCCCCCAGCAGTCCTTCCGTCATTCAGTTGCACATGCCTGAATTGCTTTTTGTGGGTCTACCTGAAAAAGGTCAGGAAGAGAAACAGCCTCCTTTAAACTACTGAATACATCAGAGGGTAAACAGGAGGTTTAATTGCTCTTGCAGTATCAGCATTTCCAATTTTTGCCACTAAACGTTTATAAAGATTTTAGATTTTCAGTGACAGGTATGCTTTAACAAAGTTAATTATAATGAAAACTTGGAAATGCTTCCTGTCTCTTTTCCCAAATAAATGTGTGCCTTGATTTGTGCCCAAGTTAATGCAAAGACCTTTCTCGTCACAGTCCTAAACACTATGACTTGTCTCAAACAAGAATTCTAGTTTTTATCAACTCAGGTCATTGAGAAGGAAATGTGTCTTTTTGTTTAGCTTCTCAGGTGCTAATCAATTGCTAATTATCTTTAACCATATCGACCCTCTCCCACTGGTTTTGCCATATAGATTAATGAGTGACATTACGGGGAGCGCAATTTCACGCATTGAAAAGAATGGATTCATACATTATTCACTCCACATAAATACATGCACTTTTATTTGGAACTTTAAAAGATCAGAGAAAGAAGCATCAAGGAGAGATACAATCTGACCAAGGCAAGAACTGGGACAGGAAAATTATATACGATGGAAATGGAGAAAGTCAGACCAATCTGTGCACAAAAGAAGCTGCTGGGAAGGAAGCAAGAACATGCGGGAAGACAAAACAAATAAGCACCTTCACTTGTGTGCACATCCTCACCGTGTGTGGTAGAAGCCTAAGCCCTGGACTCCTGTGGGGTCCAGCATCACACCTGCAGCCCCCTCTGCTGGCTCCCAGTAGGTACATCTGCGAAGAGCAAGTCCAGGCAAATGAACACTCCATTATGATCATCTGATTGGCCCCCATGCTTTCTGGCTTCCTATCCTATGAGCACAGAGTCAAAAAAATACTTTCTTCTGGGCCACGCTTGGTGGTTCATGCCTGTAATCCCAGCACTTTGGGAGGCCAGGGTGGGCGGATTATGAGGTCAGCAGATCGAGACCATCCTGGCTAACAGGGTAAAACCCCATCTCTACTAAAAATACAAAAATTAGCCGGGCGTGGTGGTGTGCACCTGTAGTCCCAGCTACTCGGGAGGCTGAGGCAGGAGAACTGCTTAAACCCGGGAGGCAGAGATTGCAGTGAGCCAAGATAGCTTCATTGCACTCCAGCCTGGCAACAGAGCAACTCTCTCCTGAACTAAAGGAAAGATAAATAAATGGCCTCCTGTAGGCTTCTTTCCCTTGAAATCCCTTTTGTTTTCTAGTTACCCACCTAAAGAAGGAAGAGACAGTGCATTTTCCAGATAGAGATAAGCTCTGGCTTCTTCTGGGTCATGAAGAAGAGAGGGAATAGAAGCAATCTAAAATGAGAATCCAAAGACTAACCTCCAAGAGAGCTAGTATTGTTCCCAGTTCTTGACACAGAGCTTCAATCATTTATGGAATTTTCTGAGCAGTACAAGTGCCTCTGTTAAGCGAATGAGGTCACTCAGGTTAGACCCCCTTCATGATGGAGCTGTCATCAGGAAGACCAAGCAGGTAGATAAAGGTCGGACTTTCAGTTGCTGGACTTCTGGGAAGAGGCTGGAGACCAAGTTCAATCAGGCAACCAATGATTTCCTCAGTCAAGCCCCAGTAAAACCTTTGAACACCAACTCAGTGGAGCTTCCTCCTGATCAGTGAACACACTGATGTGCCAGGAAGGTAAAGTGCCCCAGCTCCCTGAGGAGGAAGTATGAAAGCTCTGCTGGCCATGATTGGATTCCTGACCCACAGAAACAGCTAAATAATAAATGTGTGTTGTTTTAAGCCACTAAATTTTGGGGTAACTTGTTACACAGCAACAGATAGCTAATATGCATCCCAATAAGTAAAAATAAATACTCAATGAGACACGTCACTGTGAATTTTTAGGACAGCAAATGCAAAGATAATATGTTAAAAACAGCTAGAAAGGAAAATATGGAACATCTACAAAGAACAAAGATTAACATTCAAACATCAAAAAATGACCAATCAATAAAATCCTAAGAGACAATAAGTATCTGCCTAAAAGTCAACACTCAGAGTGAAGAGAAAATAAAGACGACACTTCAGAGCCAATCTACAACTCACAGGCCTTTCTTTTTATTTTTCTTTGAGATGGAGTTTTGCTCTTGTTACCTAGGCTGGAGAGCAAAGGTGCAATCTCAGCTCCCTGCAACCTCCACCTCCCTGCAACCTCTGCCTCGCGGTTCAAGTGATTCTCCTGTCTCAGGAGGGAATCCCTCCTAGTAGCTGGGATTACAGGTGCCTGCCACCACACTTGGCTACTTTTTGTGTTTTTATTAGAGACACGGTTTTGCCATGTTGGCCAGGCTGGTCTTGAACTCCTGACTCAGATGATACACCTGCCTTGGCCTTCCAAAGTGCTGGGACTATAGGTATGAGCTACTGCACCCAGCCTGAATAAACTCTTAAAAGATGCATGTCAGAAAGAATACTGAACCCAAAGAAAGGAGTAAAATAAGTAAGGGTGAGTTGGGAATTGGCATATATGAGGGCAAATTTAAACAAACACTGACAATATAAAGCAGCAATAATAAAAAATTGGGGGAAATTGACCAGGCACAGTGGCTTATACCTATAATCCCAGCACTTTGGGAGGCCAAGGCGGGTGGATCATGAGGTCAAGAGTCAAGACTATCCTGGCCAACATGGTGAAACCCTGCCTCTATTAAAAATACAAAAATTAGCTGGGCATGGTGGCATGCTCCTATAATTCTAGCTACTTGGGAGGCTGAGGCAGGAGAATCACTTAAACCTGGGAGGTGGAGGTTGCAATGAGCTGAGATCGTGCCATTGCACTCCAGCCTGGGTGACAGAGCAAGACTCTGTCTCGAAAAAAAAAAAGTGGAGGGGTGATTAAAAATATGTTGGAACCAAATATTGAAGAAAATACCATGTAAGAAAAAAGTTATTAATCAGAATTAAATATTCTTTTTTTTTTTTTTTTTTTTTTTTTTACAGAGTCTCGCTCTGTTGCCAGGCTGGAGTGCAGTGATGCGATCTTGTCTCACTGCAACCTCTGCCTCCTGGGTTCAAGCAATTCTCCTGCCTCAGCCTCCTGAGTAGCTGGGACAACAGGGGCATGCCACCATGCCCAGCTAATTTTTGTGTTTTTAGTAGAGAAGAGGTTTCACCATATTGGCCAGGATGGTCTTGATCTCTTAACCAAGCTGGGTAGAAGGGTAGAGATATTGACTAACTTTAGACTTTAGGCTTTGTTAAATACACTATGCATACGTTAAAATGAGGACAATCACTAAAAGAACAGAAACAGAATAGTAAATTACAAATCAGTAGATAGAAAAGAGGTAACTAGAACTAAAAACATAACTCAAGTGACCCAATAGAAAAGAAAAATAAACATATGAAGTAAAATAAAAGAATGATAAATAGAAATTATACATTGGCTGGGCATGGTGTCTTATGCCTGTAATCCCAGCACTTTGGAAGGTCAAGGCAGGAGGATCATGAGGTCAGGAGTTCGGGATCAGCCTGACCAACATGGTGAAAGCCCAACTCTACCAAAAATACAAAAATTAGTCGGGTGTGGTGGTGGGCACCAGTAATCCCAGCTACTCAGGAGGCTGAGGCAGGAGACTCACTTAAACCTGAGAGGTGGAGGTTGCAGTGAGCCAAGATCGTGCCATTGAACTCTAGCCTGGGCAACAGAGCAAAACTCCATCTCAGAAAAAAAAAAAAAAGTATAAGTAAATCTAAATATATTTATCATAGGCATTTATCATAGAAATAAGACTAACCTTACAAGGTCAATGACAGAAACTAACCACTGAAATTAAGAAAAAATTAGTTTATAGATATACATGTGATAGATAGTATAGATGTACACATAGTTTTAAATATGTATCAGGAAAACACTAAGCAGAGAAATAGCTTTGTGACTATCTCTGACCAATCTGGTTCAACTTTTCTTTTTTTTTTCGCTAGATGGACTTTCACTCTTGTCGCCCAGGCTGGAGTACAATGGTGCGGACTTGGCTCACTGCAACCTCCACCTCCTGGGTTCAAGTGATTCTCCTGCCTCAGCCTCCTCAACAGCTGAGATTACAGGTGCCCGCCACCAGACCCAACTAACTTTTGTATTTTTAGTACCAATGGGGTTTTGCCATGTTGGCCAGGCAGCTCTCAAAGTCTTGACCTCAGGTGATCTGCCTGCCTTGGCCTCCGAAAGTGCTGGGATTACAGGCATGAGCCACTGCGCCCGGCCCGATCTGGTTCAACATTTATGTAACAAAAGTTGTGAGTTGTTTTTCGGTTGCCGTGGACCCCCAGGTTGAAGGTCACGTAACCTGAGCAGGCCCAGATGAACCAAGTGTGCAACCACAGGGGGAACCTAAGTGCCCACATGGAGGAGTGGGGACTGAGTTAAGAAGTGGACACCACATGGCAGGATCCAGGATCCAATCAGATCAAGTTCTGACACTACCGCATGGAAAGATCCAATCAGATCATGATTCCAGCTAGTCCCCTCATTACAACATCCAATCAGATCACACCTCATTACCTTATGCTTGTAAAGTCTGCCTCAGCCCCCAGCGTGGGGAGACAGATTTGAGCATTGCCTTTTTTTTGTTTCCTTGCCAGTCCACTCACAATAAAGCTTTTCTTTCTCAAAAGCCGGTGCCATGCTATTGGCCTCTATGTGCATTGTGTAGCCCATTGATTGCTTGCAACAGTTTTAATGCTGAAAGCAATAGTAGAGTTAAAGACAGCCATATAAGGAGGAAAGGATCAATTCACCACCAAGATGATTACAACTTGTATGAACTCGTGTGGCCTTAACAATATAGCCTCAAAACACACAATTTTTTTTTTAACTTTCCAAGGAAAAACGGTCAAATCCACAGTCATACTGAAAAGTTTAATACATCTCTCTTAGCAAGTTACATAACTAGCAGAATAAAAGGATTCTAAAAATATAAACAAAACAATTAAAAGCCTAATCTAATGAGCATATGTAGAACCCTGCACCCAATAATCATAAATAAATTTTCTTTTCAAGTACATTATACAGGGAACAATTATAAAAATTGATCATACTCCTAAGTTGTTCAGGAGTTCTCAACCAATGTAATTGAATCAATATCACACTGACCACATTCTTTGACCATTAAGCAATAAAATCAGAAGTAAATATCCAAAAGTTCAACAAAAATAAAGTTACACAGCACTTACGAGCTTCTAAAATGTCATTGCAAACAAAGCTTTGTGAATCAGTATATTCCCCTTCTCCTGGAAAACATAAAGAAACAGCAAGGAGAACCAAAGCCACTTTTATAAACCCCATCTTTTCAGTGAAACCAGGAGGCAGATCTAACCCACAGACTACAAATTATATGTAGAAGCTGCCAAAAGCCACTGAAATGGGGCAAAAGCCATTCGAGAGGAATTGGAGAGAAGAAAACACAGTGAAAGTTAATCTTGTAAAACACCAGCAAAAACTTCCTCCCTGAGGATAAGGGAAAAACAAAAGGCAACAACTATTTCCTTTATTTGCAACAACTTATCCTCTATTTGCGACAGTGGGTACGGAAATGGCAGAGGCGAGGTGTCCTGTGTGGTTCAGTGAAATCAAGGGCAGGGATAACACACATTAGTCATGTTTGTCTCTGTGACACCAGAATTCATCTTTCAAGTATAAAAATGAAAAACAATAATAAACATACAAGAACTCAGGGAACATTGTTCCCATCAGTCTCCCTGAGGAAATTAATAAAGGATGAATCTCAGCCAACCAAGTTAGGGAAATAACAGGAAAAAAAATGGCTGACCACATATAGAACTAAAACATAAAGTTTAAAGAAGTAGCCTGTACTATAACATACTATGCATGTTATATTCCCTGACAGTGCAGAAAAGATTCAGTTAGTAGAAATGTGACAGGAAAGTGAGAAGAAAGCATGGAAATTAGGGTAAATTCGTTGAATACTTAATCCAAAATAGCCAGGAGTTCTAAAATACAATTTAGAGCTAATAAAGTAATTAAAAGTATAAACATCCATTATAGTATTAAGACAATACAATGAATAATAATATTAATAAATGTAAAATAGGTGGTTGAGGAATGGAAATGGGGAGAAAAAGAAAACAAGCTAATTTTATGATTGCTCTGAGAAAAAAACGAATATTCTTCAAGGAAATAGAATTCTGAGGTAATTATATGATTATATAAAAGTAACCTTGAAATAAAAATAACCACTTTACTAATTACCCAAAAAATTAATCTAGAAGCAGAGTTCACAGTTAACACATTATTAATATACTTTATTTATTTGAGATGGAGTCTCACTCTTGTCGCTCAGGGTGGAGTACAGTGGCGTGATCTTGGCTCACTGCAACCTCTGCCTCCCAGATTCAGGAGATTCTCCTGCCCCAGCCTCCTGAGTACCTGGGATTACAGGTGCATGCCACCACACGCAGCTAATTTTTGTACTTTTAGTAGAGACGGGGTTTCACCATGTTGGCCAGGCTGGTCTTGAACTCCTGACTTCAGGTGATCTCCCCACCTCAGCCTCCGGAAGTGGTGGGATTAACAGGCGTGAGCAACCATGCCTGGCCAACATACTTTATTTTTTAGAGCAATTTTAGGTCCACAGCAAAACTGAATGGAACACAGTGAGTTCCCATATACCTGCCTCTACATGCTCACAGCCTCTCCCATCAAAATCCCTATACAGAGTGCTATGTTTGTTACAATTGATGAAACTACACTAAAACGTCATTATCACCCAGATCCCATAGTTTACATTTGGGTTCACTCTTAGAATTGTACATTCTGTGGGTTTGGACAGATGTATGATGATGTGTATCCACCGCGATAGTATCATATAAAGCAGTTTCATTGCTCCCCAAAATCCTCCGGGTTCTGCCTGTTCATCCCTCCCTTTCCACTAAGCCCTGGCAACCACTGTTTTTCTTTCCTGTCTCCTTAGCTTTGCCTTTTCCAGAATGTCATAGAGTTGAAACTATACAGGACGTGGTATTTTCCAATTGGCTTCTTTTACTTAGTAACCTGCAATTAAGTTTCCTCCTCCATGTCTTTTCGTGGCTTCATACTTCATTTCTTTTAACACTAATAGTCCTTTGTCTGGATGTGCCACAGTGTATGCATATATATCCACTGATTTATTGATGGACATCTTGAATGATTCCAAGTTTTGACAATTGTGAATAAGGCTACTGTAAACATCTGTATGCAGGTGTTTGTGTGGATATCAGTTTTCATTTCCTTGTAAATACCAAGGGGCACAATTGCTGGATCATATGGTAAGAATATGTTTAGTTTTGTATGAAACTGCCAAACTGTCTTAACAATTTTAAACATAAAAAAAGAATGCAAAACATTAAATAATATGATAAAAACAAGACCAAACATAATTTTCATATTAATATATGCAAAGGGACTATCATGAGAGACAGATTTTTAGACTGGATCAAAAAACAAAATCTTGTTTTGTTTTGTTTTGTTTTTTTTAAACAGTCTCACCGTGTCGCCAAGGCTGGAGTCAGTGGTGCAATCTCAGCTCGCTGCAGCCTCTGCCTCCCAGGTTCAAGCCATACTCCTGCCTCAGCCTCCTGAGTAGCTGGGACTCCAGGTGCATGCCACCACACCCAGCTAATTTTTTTGTATCTTTAGTAGAAATGGCATTTCGCCCTATTGGCCAGGCTGGTCTCAAACTCCTGACCTCGTGATCCACCCACCTCAGCCTCCCAAAGTGCTGGGATTACAGGTGTGTGCCACCACACCTGACCTGATTTATTCTTTTAAAAAAATGTTTACAATTTAGCATGTAGCCAATGTACAGTCACTTTGTGTAGGTGACTGCTACACAGTGTGGAGACTGCTATCACGATCAGAGTAGCCACTAAGCACTGTGCTTTATAATTTAATTTGATCTCTCTCCCACTTGTACACAATGGAGTGGATCCAAACATCAACCGGAGGCACACCTGGGCATCCAGGAAGTCGGCTCTGATCACTCACTTTCCTCTGGGTCTAATTATCTGACCCTCCCTGGACTCCTTATGCCCCCTCCACCCTTCATCTGCTCCTATTCCTTTCTCCTAATCCATACAGGAGTTCACAGGTATCAGGTCAGGAATTCACCCTTCTCAGACTCATAAAGATACAAATAAGACACTCTTTAAGAGACCTAAACAATGAGATACTGTTGGGGTCACCCCATGTTGGGTGCCACTGTGGGGGTCACTACCTGCAGGGGTCTGTCCTGCAGAGCCTGACCAGTGACAGATGAATAAAGTACACTGACACACAGATATTACGTTATGCCAGTTCGGCTGAGGGTCGGTCGCTGCTTACAGGCACCCTGGAGAGTGCTGTAAACAGTTGTAACCACCAGCCCTCCCCAGCCAGTAAGACTCACATTTATTTAGCAAAGTGTAATTGACAAAGGCTTGAGTCAGTACCACTGGAGGCTGAAGATAAAAGCACAGGTTCCAATGCCCAAAGCAAACATCATTAAAGGGTATTCTCTCTGGTCCATCTCCCTCCAAGAGGACCATCCAGCTCAAAGGTTAGTTTTAAAACCACATGAGTAAATAAGTTAGTTAGGTAAGCTCCCCCACATACCCTAGCTATTTGCTTTACTTATTAACTACATATAAAGGGGATTTAGGCTGACTTCAGTCAAAACTTCTACTGAAACTATGAAAAAACCCTTAGGCCTTCCAAAAGGGTTTGAGTCTATATTCTATAACTTATTCTATTTTAATATAGACTCTATATTCTATAACTGTGGAGAAGTTGGAACCCTCATGAACTGCTGGTGGAATGTAAAGTGGAGCAGCTACTGTGGATAACAATATGACAGTTCCTCAAAACATTAAACATAGAGTGACCAGATGACCCAGCAGTTCTATTTCTAAGTAGGTGCCCAAAACAATTGACAGCAGAGACTAAAACAGGTACTGGTTCACCCAGCTTCTTAGCAGCATGGTTCCCAATAGCCAAAAGGTAGAAGCGACCCAGCTGTCTATCTACGGATGAACAAAATGTGGTCTATTCATACCATGGGATATTATCCAGACTTAAAAAAGGAAAGCAACTTTGGGAGGCTGAGGCAGGTGGATCAAGAGGTCAGAAGTTAAAGACCAGACCGGCCAACACGGTGAAATCCCATCTCTACTAAAAATACAAAAATTAGCCAGGCATCGTGGCAGGTACCTGTAATCCCAGCTCCTCAGGAGGCTGAGGCAGAGAATTGCTTGAACTTGGAGGTGGAGGTTGCAGGGACGTGAAATCACACTGCTGCACTGCAGCTTGGGTGACAGAGCGATACTCTGTCTCAAGGAAAAAAAAAAAGGAAAGCAGTTCTGACACATGCTACCACATGGATGAACCTTGAAGATATTACAAGAAGTGAAAAAAGCCGTAAAAAACAGTAAGGAGTTAATGCTCTAGAGGGAAGATGAACAGCTCTGGAGACAGGCAGTGGTGGTGGCTGCAGAGCAATGAAACTATGCTTAATGCCACTGAACTGCACATTTAAAAATGGCGAAAGGGGTAAATTTTATGTTCCATTTATTTCATCATAATAAAAAAAATTCAGTCTTGAATGACTGGGTTTTTGGCTCAAGGCAAATAGAAGGGAACACACATTTTGAGTAGAATGAGGAAGAGGGTGGTCTCACTCAGTCAGTAACTGCTGTTTAAGTGCCTACGCTGTCACTTACACTATAATGGAAGTTCAACAGTCCATTTTGAGGACAAACCAGTAAAAAAGCAATTATAATGAAGAGTGGTAAGTGCTATCTGAAGATAAATACAAGCTGGCACATTGAAATATGACACAGAGGACCTGCCCAGACCCGTAGACAACTGTCCATGCAGTTTTTATGGAGCACAACAAATCTGGCCGCAGTTCACACCTTTTGAAGAGCATTACAGTGCAGGGCAGAAGGAGAGTCAACCAAGTAACATTTTTAATCTTCCATGTGACATTAGCTTGAAATTGGGGGCTTTGATATGACATATGAGGTTGGTGTTTCCTTCAAAACAAATATGCAACATCTTTTCCCTTTTAAGCCACAGGTAGGGCATCTCATTAATAAGGTTAGTTGGTGGCCAGGTGTGGTAGCTCACATCTCTAATCTCAGCACTTTGGGAGGCCAAAGTGGGTGGATCACGAGGTCAGAAGATTGAGACCATCCTGGCTAACACAGTGAAACTCCATCTCTACTAAAAATACAAAAAATTAGCCGGGCATGGTGGCGGGTGCCTGTAGTCCCAGCTACTCTGGAGGATGAGGCAGGGGAATCACTTGAACCCAGGAGGCGGAGGTTGCAGTGAGCTGAGATCGTGCCACTGCACTCCAGCCTGGGCGACAGAGTGAGACTCTATCTAAGTCAATCAATCACTCAATCAAATTTTTTTTAACACTAGTTGGCTTATTGCAAGGTGCATTTAGTGTCCTGGAAAGGGCACATTTCTCACAGCAGCATCTTCCTTTGAGAGATGCAGGAGGCAGATGAGGGAGGATCCCAGGAGAACCTCTGATCTGCCCCACAAGTGTTGACATCACATGCTTTTGTGAAGATGAGGGAACCCACTCCCAGGCCTTGTCTGGACTTGTTCACAATGTGCAAAGGGCCTGCCTGCTCACTGGGAGACGGGGGTGGAACCACTGGGATTTGTGCCTTATGCAGGAAGGAGGAGCCTGGCCTCTTCAGCTCAGCTCATCTGTGCGTGTGTGTGTGTGTGTGTGTGTGCGCGCGCTCATGTCTTTGGTGGCCTGGTATTCAATCTGTGAGGTGGAAGCCTGTTGGAAGGACTCCCCCCATTTTGTTTTTGCTGAGAGCTATCTTTATAAATTCCGCTCTCCTCACTTTTCAATGTGTTTGTGTGCCTAATTTTTTTTGGTCATGTGACAAGAACCTGGATTTTAGCTGAACTAAGGAGCAAAAAATCCTGCATCACTTTGATACTCCCCTGTTCAGGTGGAATGTGGGTGGGGCATAGAGCCTATTCTCCTTGATAAAAACTTTTCATAGAGGACAAATGGGGTTGAAAACACCTGTAGAGTTCTTATTTCTTTCTTTGGTTTAATAGTAGCATTACTGGTGGTTGCAGTTGCTCACGCCTGTAATCCCAACACTTTGGGAGGCCAAGGTGGGTGGATCACGAGGTGAGGAGACTGAAACCATCCTGGCTAACACGGTGAAACCCCATTTCCACTAAAAATACAAAAATTAGCCAGGTGTGGTGCCACATACCTGTAGTCCCAGGTACTTGGGAGGCTGAGGCAGGAGAATCGTTTGAACCAGGGAGGTGGATGTTGCAGTGAGCCAAGATCTTGCCACTGCACTCGAGCTTGGGCAACAAAGCAAGAATCCATCTTAAAAAAAAAAAAAAAAAGTACCATTACTGCTACCACACAGAGTCCATGAAGACAAATATCATCTGTAGGGTGACATGCTCTTTTTTAAAGCTTTGGTCACATGCTGACAAGTTCCTTCCAGAAAATTTGGCCCATTCCTAAACAATGCATGGGAATTGGACACGTTATTTACTGGGAAAGAATACGAGGCAACTGGTTGGAAGCTTTAGGTGTCCCTGAAAGATAAACTCATTGAATTGTTTTGAGGACATATATGTACTTCTATTTTCTTACAAAAAAAAAAGGCCAAGAACTACAAATGGTCCATTCTTTCTCACTTTCCATATGAGAGGTAAATGCTTGTGGATGTGTTGTTGCCATTGCTTTTCTTTCCTATAATGCAATAACTGGATAACGAAAAGAATCCTGGGCTGCTATGACTTGAGTCTGAGGCTAAGAAAACATGTACCTAACACACCCTCTAGAACCATGTCTTCAACTGCACAGCTCCTTATTTTCCCTGGGCCTCCACCCAGCCATGCCACTTTTAATCATTTCTACCTTGCTTTCTTCACATTTATGTCCCGTATGACGTCTGCCTGGTAGCTCTGATCGCTTCCTGCCCTGACTTTTAGATTGGTGCCTCATTGCTCCTAGTCAGTGTCAGGGTTCTCGTCCACATGGCACTCCTTGTCCTCTGACTCCTGTCCGGCAGGTAGCAATTTCCCTCATCCCAGGACCTAATCTCCATGGCAGATTCTGGCCTCAAAGAAGTCTGACCCAGGACACCAAGCCCAGGCTGAGCCCAGCAAATAAGCTCAAAACATAAGTGGTATATAACAGATGATGAGGTGAATGACATTGAATGAGATATGATAGAAAGGCATCGGTTTTCTAAAATTTGGTCCTAATTTTCCCCTATCTTACAGAAAACAGGAACAAAGAGAGAGAGAAAAATTCTGATTTTCTCGTTATTAAACTAAATTACCTGTATAATTAGACTGCAGGATTCTCATTAGTTCATCGTTCTGTAGGCTGCTGCTGGAATTTGATTTATGATAGCTACAACAGATGGCCAAGTTCCTCCTCCATGGTCATGTGCTCCACCCATAGCCCCTCCTCTTTTTTTTTTTGAGACAGAATCTCACTCTGTCACCCAGGCTGGAGTGCAGTGGCACCATCTTGCCTCACTGCAACCTCCGCCTCCCACGTTCAAGCGATTCTCCTGACTCAGCCTCCAGAGTAGCTGGGATTACAGGCCTGTGCCACCATGCCTGGCTAACTTTTGTATTTTTAGTAGAGATGGGGTTTCACCATATTGGTCAGGCTGATCTCGAATGCCTGACCTTGTGATTTACCTGCCTGGGCCTCCCAGAGTGCTGGGATTACAGGAGTGAGCCACCGTGCCTGGCCACATCCCTTAATTTTCAATTACCATCCTCCACTCAAGCTGAAGATCCTGTCTTCCAACTCTGAACCCAAACTTTGCATGTCCTGCCAGCTCCCTTCATGAAGCCAACTGCCAGCTCAATAGGCAAAGTGTTGGCCCAGAACCAAACTCCCATCTGCACTGGGGTCTCCGGTTTACTGTGGCCAGGCCCCAGTACTGAGGTCTCTGACCCTGGTTTTCCAGTTATTGTCCTATCTTTCCTACAGACTTCCTGTTTGCTGACCCTCTGACTGAATTCTGATTCAGAACACACGTTTTCCTAACAGAGTCAGCCTGCTCTGATATGAATGTTTGGTAACATTATAGCAATAAGTGACTAAGTCATAGTCAACTGATTAACCTGATAAAGTAGTTTTCCATTGTAAGAGTAATAAGCCAAATAAATCTGGCCCATTTCTCTTATATTCTTACTACATTAAAACAGCAGTTGGCAAATTTCTGTAAGAAATCAGGTAGTAAATATTTTAGACTCTGCAGGCCAAGTGGTACAATCAAGGATATTTTGTAGGTATTATATAACAAGAAATAAACCAAATTTCTACAAATTTTTAATCATGAAATTAAAATGTATTTGTTTTTCTAATATAGGTCTACTATGAAGAAGAATAAAATTCTTTCTTGAAGACTAGGTAATGCTTTACTTAATTGGGAACCAAAGTTAGTGATCCCTATCACCAAAGTCAAGTACAAATGATTTTTTTATATTTATGGCACAGTGACTCATGTCTGTAATCCCAGCACTCTGGAAGGCTGAAGTGGGTGGATCACCTGAGGTCAGGAGTTCAAGGCCAGCCTGGTCAACATGGTGAAACCCTGTTTCTATTAAAAATACAAAAATTAGCTGGGCATGGTGGTGCGTGCCTGTAGTCCCAGCTACTCGGGAGGCTGAGGCAGGAGAATTGCTTGAAACCGGAAAACGGAAGTCGCAGTGAGCCGGGATCGCGCCACTGCACCGGAGCCTGGCGACAGAGTGAGACTCGGTCTAAAAAAAAAAAAAACACAGAAAGGCAACAATGGTAGAAATGTAGCAATAAATAAAGAGGAAATGAATACCTCAAATCCAAAATATTTTAAAACTTAAAAAAATACTTTTAGATTTTGAAATTCTCTATTTATTTTAAGCACAGGAAAAGTTGAAATAACCTTCACTTTTTATTCCACTGGAAATGTAACTTTGATAACCTTTTGACACATTATACAAAATAACTTTAAAAAATGAGGGATAGTTTGAAATCAGATAGCATGTTGTCCCCAGCTGTGTTCTTTTTGCTTAGGATTGTCTTTGCTTTCCAGGCTCTCTTTTGGCCATATGAAGCTTAAAGTTTTTTCTCCAGTTCTATGAAGGTCAATGGTAGCTTGATGGGGATAGCATTGAGTCTATGCATTACTTTCGGCAGTATGGCCATTTTCACAATATTGATTCTTCCTAACTATGAGCATGGAATGTTTTTCCATCTGTTTGTGTCCTCTCTTATTTCCTTGATCAGTGGTTTGTAGTTCTCTTTGAAGAGATCTTTTACATCCTTTGTTAGTTGTATTCCTAGATATTTTATTCTCTTTATAGCAATTGTAAATGGGAGTTTCCTCATGATTTGGCTCTCTCTTTGTCTGTTGTTGGTGTATAGAAATGCTTGTGATTTCTGCACGTTGATTTTGTATCCTGAGACTTTGCCAAAGTTGCTTATCAGCTTAAGGAGGTTTTGGGCTGAGATGATGGAATCTTCTAAATACGATCATGTCATCTGCAAATAGGGACAATTTGACTTCTTTTCCTAAATGAATGCCCTTTATTTCTTTTTCTTGCCTAATTGCTCTGGCTAGAACTTCCAATACTATACTGAATAGGAGTGGTAAGAGAGGGCATCCTTGTCTAGTGCCAGTTTTTAAAGGGAATGCTTCTAGTTTTTGCCCATTCAGTATAATATTGGCTGTGGGTTCATCCTAAATAGCATTTATTATTTTGAGATATGTTCCATCAATACCTAGTTTATTGAGAGTTTTTAGCATAAAGGGCTGTTGAATTTTGTCGAAGGCCTTCTCTGCATCTATTGAGATAATCATGTGGTTATTGTCAGATCTTGACAAGTGGGACAAAAACAAACAATGGGGAAAGTATTCCCTGTTTAATAATGGTGTTGGGAAAACTGGCTAGCCATATGCAGGAAGATGAAACTGGACCCCTTTCTTACACCTTACACAAAAATTAACTCTAGATGGAGAAAAGATTTAAACATAAGAACTAACACCACAAAAACCCTAGAAGAAAACCTAGGCAGCACCATTCAGGATATAGGCATAGGCAAGGACTTCATGACTAAAACACCAAAAGCAATGGCAACAAAAGCCAAAATTGACAAATGGGTTCTAATTAAACTTCAGAGCTTCTGCACATCAAAAGAAACAATCATTAGAGTGAACCAGCAACCAACAGAATGGGAAAAAATTTTTGCAATCTACCCATCTGACAAAGGGCTAATATCCAGAATCTACAAAGAACTAAAGCATATTTACAAGAAAAAACAAACAAACTCATTCAAAAGTGGGCAAAGGATATGAACAGACACTTTTCAAATGAAGATATTTATATGACTAACAAACATATTAAAAAATGCTCATCATCACTTGTCATTAGAAAAATGCAAATGAAAACCACATTGAGATACCATCTCATGCCAGTTAGAATGGTGATCATTAAAAAAATCTGGAGACAACAGGTGCTGGAGAGGATGTGCAGAAAAAGGAACACTTTTACACTGTTGGTGGGAGTGTAAATTAGCTCAACCATTGTGAAATACAGTGTGACGATTCCTCAAGGATCTAGAAATAGAGATTCCATTTGACCCAGCAATCCCATTACTGGGTATATACCCAAAAGATTACAAATTGTTCTATTATAAAGCCACATGCACACATATGTTCGTTGTGGTGCTGTTTACTATAGCAAAAACCTGGAACCAACTCAAATGCCCATCAATGATAGACTGGACAAAGAAAATGTGGCACATCTACGCCATAGAATACTATGCAGCCATAAAAAATGACAGATTCATGTGCTTTGTTGAGACATGGATGAATCTAGAAACCATCATTCTCAGCAAACTGACACAAGAACAGAAAACCAAACACCACGTTTTCACTTATAGGTGGGTGACGAACAATGAGAACAGTTGGGCAAAGGGAAGAGAACAACATTCACTGGGCTAGGTGGGGGGAGGGTGGGAGGAGTGGAGGGGAGGGACAGCTGGGGATTGGGGAGGGTGGGGAGGGTTAACACTGGGAAAAATGCATGATGTAGGCAATGGGAAAGGGTGGGGATGGATACAGCAAACTACCATGGCATGTACATATCTATGCAACAATCCTGCAGGATGCAGGATGTGCACATGTACCCCAGAGCCCAGAGTACAATAAAATAAGTAAATAAATAAATAAATAAATAAAAACTGAGGGATAATATCATTTTTTAGTTTGTATACAAAATCTTAAAAACAATAATAGAAGTCAGATTAATCATCGAATTGTAACAATAATGTAATATAAGTAAACATAATAGGAATATGTAACAAAAGTTCATTGTTATTGTCTGTTAACTTCTACTAGTAAGAATAGGCTTTCAAAGACATCCTGAATTAGAGAAAGCTGGTAACAGATACCACTCAAAGTTGCTTAGACACTGACAATGGCAGATATTACAGATTGGCTAAATAAACATTCGTTTCTAACACTCTTCCTCTTTACCTGCTTATAACTTACTTTTCTGTTATTTGCCATCAAACACACTCATTAGTGATACTGACTCTGCCCCAACCCCTCATGAGGATTTTGCCTTTTTGTCTTTGTGCTAGTTCTGACAGTTGAGAGGGTCCTTTGTGGACTCACGGATTCTGGCAAATAAAGATCTGCAAAGCCACGTCTCTGAGGTCTTAACATTTGGGATGTTATTTATCTCTTCCTATATGTAGATCATCCAACATAATCCTATAATATATCTCACCAAGAAGTAACAGAAAAAACAAGCTAGAAATTAAAAACAAAACATTTTACAACCATAAACATCAGAGGTTAAATATATCATTTTCTAAAGAGAGTTTTGCATTTTGTATTGCAGTTTAGGTATGTTGAATGTTAAGATTACTATATAAACCTTATATGACAAAACTTTGTAGCCTCTGGCATAACCATCCTTTAACACAGTATCTAAGTCCACAGAAAATACTTTTCTTCACTTTCACAGCATTAGGACATCTGTTACTGAAAACTGAGAACTGTTTTTTAGTTTTTTGGTTCTCCACATTTGTTCATTTTTTAAATTTTTATTTATTTTTTCATACATTATTGGGGTACAGGTGGTATTTGGTTACAGGTTACAGGTGGTATTCATTGATTTGTGAGATTTCAGTGTGCCCACCACACAAGCAGTATACACTGCACCATATTTGTAATCTTTTATCTCTCACCCCGCCACACACACTTCCCCCAAAGTCCATTATATTGTTCTTATGCCTTGCATCCTCATGGCTTAGCTGCCACATACATATCAGTGAGAACATACTATGCTTTTCCACTCCTGAGTTACTTCATTTAGAATAATAGTCTCCAGTCTCATCCAGGCTCTGCAAATGCTGTTAATTCATTCCTTTTCATGGTTGTGTACTATTCCAGCATATATATGTATATGATGGAATATAAATACATGTAAATATATATATATGTATGTATATACCATAGTTTCTGTATCCACTCATTGATTGATGGGCATTTGGGTTGGTTAGCTAATTAAACTAAAGGGCTTTTGCATGGAAAAAGGAATAGTCAGCAGAGTAAATAGACAACCCACAAAGTGAGAGAAAAATCTTTACATTCTATACATCTGACAAAGGTCTAATATCCAGAATCTACAACAAACTCAAACAAATCAGTAAGAAAAAAGCAAACAATCCCATCAAAGTGTGGGCTAAGGACAAAAATAGACAATTCTCAAAAGAAGATATACAAGTGACCAACAAACATATGAAAAAATGTGCAACATCACTAGAGATTAGGGAAATACAAATCAAAACCATAATGTGATACCACCTTACTCCTGCAAGAATGGCCATAATAAAAAAATCAAAAAACAGTAGATGTTGGCATGGATGGGGTGAGCAGGGAACACTTCTATGCTGCTGGTGGGAAGGTAAACTTGTACAACCCTTATGGAAAATTCCTTAAAGAACTAAAAGTAGGCTTGGAATAGTAGCTCACACCTATAATCCCAGCATTTTGGGAGGCAGAGGCTGGTGTGGAGATTCCTGAAAGAACTAAAAGTAGGCTGGGAGCAGTGGCTCACGCCTATAATCCCAGCATTTTGGGAGGCAGATGCCGGTGGATAACCTGAGATCGGGAATTCAAGACCAGCCTGACCAACATGGAGAAACCCCGTCTTTACAAAAGATACAGAATAAGCCGAGCATGGTGGTGCATGCCTGTAATCCCAGGTACTTGGGAGTCTGAGGCAGGAGAATAGCTTGAACCCAGGAAGCAGAGGTTGCAGTGAGTCGAGATTATGCCATTGCACCCCAGCCTGGGCAACAAGAGTGAAACTCCCTCTGAAAAAATAAAAGAACTACCATTTGATCCAGTAATCCCCCTACTGGGTTATCTATCCAGAGGAAAAGAAGTCATTATTTGAAATAGATACTTGCTCACCCATGTTTATAGCAGTACAATTCACAATTGCAAAATCAGGAACTGTTAATCACTCTCAGCCTTGCTCTGCTTTGCACCGCACATTCTTGTTTCAAATTCTTTTTCTTTCTATCCGCATAGGAGTATACAATACACAAAACCACATCTCTCTGCCACAAAGCATATGTTTTACTTTTCCACTATCCCTCCTTCTATAAGACAATAAAGTTCTTTCTTTCCTTATCTCTCTCTCTCTCTTTAATTTTCTCCCTGGTGGTCTTATTCTAACACCCTTGATATGATATGATTATGTGTTTACCAAGAATAACTTTTATAAGAGTAAATGTGCATAATTCTTTTGGCTATACCTGTATCAGAAAATTATACCTATAAAGAAAAAAACTGTAATGCAATAATACAATTAATATCATTATATTCTTGAACTTTAATTCGGAAACATAATAATTATTTTATATCTTTTAGCTGATAACCACACATTATGAAGTATATGGCATAATTAAATTACAGCCAAAAGTTCTTCATTCCCAGATGTAAGATTAACTGGAATTTGTCTTCATGCACAAATATCTCTTTTACTTACAACTTCTCTTCCTGACAGTAAGAAAATATCTTTACCAGTATTCTGAGCTTAGTGGGTGTGCATTATGTGTTAGCTTCTTTATTTTTTCATTCTCACTTTTGTCACATACATTTACTACTTTGTATACACAGAACACCTCTTCATGCGATGACATGCATTTTAGAATGTAAAGTGTAAACTTTAGTTAATAATAATGTATCAGTATTGGTGCATCAATGGTTAAAAAAAAAAAAGTACCACAGTGTTGCAAGATGTTAATAGAGGGAACTGGCAGGGAATAAGAGGGTATAAGGGAACTCTCTGTACTTCCCACTCAAATTTTCCGTAAACCTAAAGCTGCTTTAAAAAGTATGTGTGTGTGTGTGTGTGTGTGTGTGTGTATACATTGTGTGTGTGTTTGTGTGTGTATATATATATAATATATATGTGTATACATTGTGTATATATATTGTATATGTAATATATACTATATTTTATATATGTACTTTTATGTATACTGATTTATATATATTAATTTGTAATCTACATGATTTGTATATAATATATAATTATACATGTAAAGATAATGATTTTAATCCATTGTACCAATAACATTTAGAGTGTGTGTGTGTGTGTGTGTGTGTATAAATAAGAATAGAATTAAAACTGTTACAAAAACAAAAAACAAAAAACTGTTACTACCCAAAATTAAACAAAAGAAAGACAATAAAGGAGGGAAGGAGGGAATATCTGACAAAAAGGTAAAAGACATTTAGAAGGCAAAGCAAAATTGCAGTTGTGTCTTTCATTATCAGTAATTATTCTACACTTGATCTTAGCCAAAAGGCCGAGAAGCAGTATCAGTAATTATTATAAATGCAAATGGTTTGAACTCTAATTGAAGGGGAGAAATTCTGTAAATGAAAAAAGAAAAATAAATATGATTAAACTCTGTGCTATATACGCGACTCATTTCAAATCTAAAGACATATGTGGATTGCAAACCAATGGATAGGAAAAGATATTTCATGCACCTGGTAACAAAATAAGAGTTTGGGGTCACTCTACTGTTATCAGACAAAACAGACTTTAAGTCAAAAACTTATAAAGGACAAAGAAAGACATGCTGAGAATAATGTCAACTCATTACGACAATATGACTATTTTTTCAGCTTTATTGCAGTGTAATTGCCAAAGAAAATTGTACATATTTATGATGTTCATATATATATATATGTATATTCTGAAATGATTAAATCAAGCTAATTAACCTATTGGTCACTTCACATATTTATCATGTTTTGTAGTAAAAATATTTACGATCTACTACCTGAGGAATTTTCAAGTATACAATATATATTATTAAATATAATCACAATGGTGTTCAAATTTATTTTTCTTAACTGGAAATTTTATTCTTTGACTAACATCCCTTCTTTTCTCCCCCACTACCCACACAATTTTCTGTTAATCACCTTTCTACTCTGCTTCTATGAGATTGAAGTTCTTTATGTTTTTTTAATACATAAACATTCCCCAGGATAGACCATATGTTTCCAGAATAGATCATATGTGAGACACAAAGCAACTCTCAATAAACTTATTAATAAAAAGACTGAAATCCTACAAGTATCTTTTCTGGCTATAAAAAAATGAAACAGGAAAACAATAACAGAAGGAAACTTGAACATTAACAAATATATGGAAATGAATGACACTCTAAAACAACCAATTTGTCAAAAAGAAATAATGATGGGGATTAGAAAATAAGACAACTGAAAACAAAAAATGCAACATGCCAAAATTTAATAAATGTAGAGAAGGCAGTGCCCAGAGAAAAATTTAAGAATACAAATAACTACATTAAAAAATAAGAAAAAGTTGGAATTAATAATCAAACTGTATACCTTGAGGAACTAGAAACAAACAGAAAATTTTACCCAAAGGTGGTCAAAAAATAAACATACAAAAATACAAAAATAAGATTAGAGTGGCGATAAAAAGAAAGAACATAAATACAGTAAAGGAAACCAAAGTTGGTTCTTTGAAAATATATTAAATAAAATTAGCAAGACTTTAACTATACTGAGAAATTAGAAAAGACAAAAATAACTGAAATCAGAAATGAAAGTGAGGCACAATGACTGACTTTATAAAAGTAAGAAAAGATTATAAGAATATATTATGAATAAATGCATATCAAATAATGGATAATCTAAATGAAATGGAGACTATCTTATAGGCACTCAAATTGTCCATAATGACTCAAAATAAATAGAGAACAACAGAACTATAATAAGAAATTGAATCAGTTATCAAAAACCTCCCAGCAAAGTCCAAGATCGAAAGATTTCACTGTGACCATTTTTAAACATTTTTAAAATATTAATCTTCCTGAAACTCTTACACAAAATAGTAGAGAAAACACAACCTAACTCATTCTATGAGTCCAGAGTTATTTTGATAACACTGAAAAGTAGAAAGTATTGCAGAAAGTAAAACACCCAATTAAATGAAAAGATATTTTATGTTTATTGGTAGGAAGACCATATTTTTGTGTCAATACCACCATAAGCCAGCTCTGAAAAAGAAGGAGGACTCATATTTCTCAATTTCAAAAGTTCTTACAGAGCAACAGTAATCAAAGTAATGTGATACTGGTGCAAGGATTAGAAACAATATACAACTGAATAGAATTAAATGTCTTAATGTAAACCCTCAGATGGACAACTGTTTTATTTTTAAAGATAGTTATCTTTCCCAATGAGAAGGAGGACTATCCTCAACAAACAATACAAAGATAACTGGATTTCCACATGCAAAAGATTTAAGTTGAACCCCCACTTTACACCTTATACAAAAATCAACTAAAAAACTTACAAATATATGAGCTAAATCTATAAAACCTCAGAATAAAACCTAGGCATAAAACTTTATGTGCCTGGATAAAACAATGGCTTTGTTGATGTATCACCAAAAGAACAAGCAGTGAAAATAGTAGAATTAAGGTTCATGAAAATTGAAAACTTTTGTGCATCAAATAAAATTATTGAGAAAGTGAAAATAAAACCTATTAAGGATTTAAAATATTTATACATCATATATCTTTTGAGAGCTTAATATTTTGAATAAAGTACTCTTACAGCTCAAGAACAAAATAATAAACAGCCTAATAAAAATTAGGCAAAGGGCCTGTATAGACATTTGTTCATAGAAGACAAACAAATGCTTAATAAGAACATGAAGATATTTTCAACATCTTTAGTCATTACAGAAACGCAATTAAAACTTCAGTGAGAAACCACTCACACCTCACCTCCTAAGATAGTTATTAATAGCAACATGGACAGGAGGCAGACAAATCCTAAGCAGAGAGGAGTGGGTTCCAGTGAAACCCCACTTTCAAGCGGAAAGCAGTTTGAAGTCTAGCTACAAGTCCTGGGTAAAGCTACACACCAGATTCAGAACCTCTCTTCCCATTTGGCACACTTTTCTTTGACTGACATCCACCCTTCATCTATTTTACATATATCTATCTTTGCCTAATTAGTTTTTTACACTGTCATGCCCACCTCTGAGTGGTACCTTTGTTTTAGCCTCTTTTGCATATTCACAAACCAATGAGCACAGCTCTCTCCCATTCGGAGCCATAAAAGCTCTGGACCCAGCCACACTGAGAGAGAGACCATCTGACTTTGGGTTGGGGACCACGCTCTCAGTCCCTCTCCACTAAGAACTGTTTCATCGCTTAGTGAAACTTTTATCCTCCCTCCTCATCCTTTGATTGTCAGCATAAGCTCATTCTTCAGGGACCCTGCTGATCATGAGTACAAGAAAACAGTACCACTGTGGCCTTCCACCCTCCTCCAGCAGAGGGCAGCTGCCCCACGCCATGGAAAGTGGTGCTGGGGCCTCTGTGCCATAGGCCAGAGTGGGGCGACAGGACTGATGGAGCTATTAACATGCCACTGTCCCTTGCACTGTGGACAGTAGGACTGAAAGAGTTATTATCACACTGTAACACCTACTCTGGGACTTCTGGGTCACGGGCTTCCTTGCTTGAGTGCCTTGTTCCCCTTGTCTAGATGCTAGAGTCCATTATGGAAGTCACTTGTAACATGCCTGGTCAAGCTGTAAGCCCTGCATAGAACATGCTCCCGTGCTAATACTTGGAGCAGTTGGCTAAACCCTTCACTCACTCGCCCACACACCGTCTTCAGCTGCGGGCTGAGAGCATAGTCATGGTGGCTGCAGGATTCATGCCAGAGCGTAAGCCAGGTGTGGCCCATTGGCTTAATGGTTGGGGTACCTCCTGCGGAGAATGCGGCCAAGTGAGGGTCAGACAGGGGCATTGTGGGCTGGAGGTCTCCAGCTGGAGGTCTCAAGCTGGCAAAATGGCTGAGAAAAATCCTGCCTCATTTCAACAACTTAAAAAGCAAAAAAACATAAAAGGAAAATATCAAGTTTGGGCAAGTCCATGAAGATACTGTGTTGGTGGTAATATAAAATGAGGAGGTCCCTATGTGGAGTAGTTTTTTTTTAAAAAAAGAAAACCTAAATACAGAATTATCATATGACTCAGCAATTCTACTCCTAGTACATACCCAAACAATTTGAAAACAGGGACTCACACAGTTACTTGTATGCCAGTACTGATGAGGATATGAAGAAATTGGAAACTTTGCACACTACTGTTGAGAATGTAAAATGGTTGCAGTCACTACAGAAAACAGTGTGCTAGTCCTCAAAACAAACAAACAAAAATTAACGCATGATGCAGCAATTCTACTTCTGGGTATATATCTAAAATAAAGTAGGTTCTCAAAGAGATTTATGACACTGATGTTCATAGCAGCATTATTTACAATAACCAAAAAATGGAAATAACCCAGGTATTCATCAACAGATGAATATATAAATATAATGTGGTATATATAAGTGATGTATTATTTAGCCTTAAAAAGGAGTGGAACATCTTATAATATGTATGATCCTTGAAAATATTATGCTAAGTAAAATAAGCCAAACACAAAAGGAAAAATATCATATGATGCACTCATGAAATATCTAGAACAGGCAAATTCACAAAGGCAGAAAGTAGATTAGAGGTTACCAAGGGCCATGGGTGGGGAGATGGGGGGTAGAGGTTGTTCAATGGTTATAAAGTTTCTGTTTGGGATAATGAAAACATTTTATAGATAGATAGTGGTGGTGGTTATATAAGATTCTGAGTGCAGTTAATACCACTGAATTGTATACTTAAAATAGCTGCAATGCAAATTTTGTTATACATATTTTGCCACAAAAAATACATAAAGGGATTATGAGTAGATTAACATGCTATTGTTAAAAAGAGAAGGGGCATTAAGTATCTGTAGTTTCAAATAATAAAAAGAAAATTTTGCTAGAGGTGAAATGTTTATGGATAAGTAATGGGTAGATTAGTCAGAAAATATAAACATGGACTTGAGGCTGAAGGGCCTTGAAAGCTGAATATGGCTTCAGGGTTCAGTCAATGAGAAGACAAGGAAGGTTCTCAGGATGGAAGTTCTCAGGTTCTAACTGAAGTCCTACGGGAGTCAGTGGGCAAGTGGTGGGTAGCTGGAAAAACATTCAAGGAATCATAGACAGTTTTGACATGGATTTACTCTCTCTCTGGGCATGAGCAAGCTGTATATAGTGTTATCAGGGTAATTATACCTTTTACAGACAATAGTGGCTCCAAGCCAAGCATGAGCTCACATGGGTGATCACCTAATGCACCTCACATGGCATGGTTGCATAACGTGCAGGGTTGTGTGCCTGTACTCCAAACTTGCTGAGTTATGCTGCACCGGAAGGCTGCTTCAGCCTAATCTTGACTAAAGCACAGCCATTTCCCTTACACTCCATTCTTTAGGCTGAGGTTGTCCCCTGGGCAGGGACATGAGCGAATAGGGTGAAGCCCTGAATCCATAACCCACAACAACAGTATAGAGAGCAATAGCTCACTGCTAGGATCCCAGCTATGTTACTTATGAGTATCAAGGCCCAGTGTAGACCATACCATAGGGATTCCCACCATCTCTGCAGAAGATCATCAGTAAGGCTCTTGACCCCCTTAATCTCCTGTGAGACCCCTTGCAGGGCTGCTGTTATGTTCTACCTATTGTCAAGGATAAAGGTACAACATTGTGTTCCTAAAAGGGCACAGGTGCCTTCTTGGGCTGCAGTTATTATGTCTAAGGCCATTTGGCTTTGCAACACAACATTTCTGATCTGATCATCCTCATCTGCTAACAGGCAGAGAACCACTCAGGTGTAATTTAGAGTCTGAATGGTGTGCTCTGCATAAGCAGTAACTTGTGTTTCTACAGTTATGACACCTGTTCCAGGGACAGTCATTGCCAAGGGGTAGAACCACCAGGGGGCTCATCACACTCACAAAAACCAAGAGCATTGCACCTCCCAGTTATACGGGTGTCTGGGCAACATGGGGAGGACAGTGGCAGGTACATAAGGCCACCCTCAGGGTATATCATCCAGTTTAGTAAGTAAGGCCACCCTGTGTCCCCAGAGATCAATAAACTCCCAGAGGGCACAAAATCCATCAGGTCCTGACCTTGGTGGGGCCTCTTGTTCCACCATAACTTTAGTGTGGTGACATGTGTTATGTTTACACAGGCTGTGATGGGTACCTACCCCACAGTGGTGTTGCCCCAGTGTTGCTCTACGCACCATGGTGCCTGGGCTGGGGGTACTACATGTTTCCCAACTAGTCAGCCCCACTCACCATAAATGCTATGGGCCAGCTACAGGGCAGGCATGCTGTGGGTCTTGCAGTGTCCTTTGTACAGAGCTTGTCACACTGTGTTCCAGGTGTTGGCCATAGGATCCCAAGTCTCTGGCCATGTCCAGTTCTCTGTAGGCACTAAACATATGTGCTAAGGCAAGCCATCTGCAACTGCTGCTGGAAGGGCGGTACAGATCCAACAGCTGGAAACCTTGGTCACCTCAGCATAGGTGTGGGCCCAGTGCACAATGCAGTTGGAGCATTTTAACCTATGGTTGAAATGACAGAGAAGGCACAGGTACTAATGGAGGTAAATCACATCCCTTAGGCAAAGTACAGGCTATCCTTTCATCCCTGGGTAACAATGTAGCCTCCAAGGGTTTCTGTCCTGGGCAATGGTACCCTACCTTCTCAGCTTCTCATGGTTCAAGTCCTGTATCCATGCCACAGTCATGGGGGAGCTCATAATAGGCCACACAGGCAGTACATATGTCCCCCAAAGGAGGATTTCTTCCCTGACAGTTCCATATGAACAGTCAATCACAGAGGCCATGTATTGAATACCCAAGGAGTGACCGGCAATTCATACTGTAGGTCCTTCCCCCAGGAAGCTACAATGGCCAACCCACCAGCAGTGGGAGCTCAGAGGGTTCATGGCCACAGCCAGGTTTTCTGTTCCCCTGCCTTCAGGGACATAGAGGCAGGCAACAACAGGTTACCATTTATCCCCATACCTGGTTGGAGGAGGTCATCCTTGCTATGTATCTGCAACTAAATGTGGGTGGTGGCCTGGAATAACAAAGCATCCACTGGGGACGGACTACCTTTCTGTGGACATTCATTCCAAGTTTAGAGCACCAGGTCCAGCCTGAGACTCCGGCCCCACAAAGACAGAGTGTGACAGGCAAGTGTGACCCGTTCTTCAAGAACCCGTTATATCGCTCAATCCTGCCTGCAGCTTACAGGTTGTATAAAACATAAATCCCCACTTTATGTCCATTTATTGTGCCCGTTGTTGCACCTATTGTCCAGTAAAATGTGTTCCCTTATCACCCTCAACAGCCAAAGGGTGACCGCACAGGCCACATAAGCATTGCAGGGCCTGGATGGTGTGCTGTTGGTTGGCCACCCGTGCATTTGCCAGGGCCCAATGTAGTCTACTTGCCACCTGGTCAAGGACACTCACCCTACTGTTACTTTTTGTGTAACACTGGGCAGCTGCCTTCATCTAGGGCATGCCTAAGCACATGCTGGGCATTTCTGACAAGCCTCCCAAATGTCTTATGTGGGCAGAGACAGACCCCAATGCTTATTGATCTGTCGTATCAGTTTACCACCTGCATGTCCCAGTTTCTGGTGTAGCCACAAGGCCACATCTCGTGTAGGTATTGACTTTAACCATGGAACCTTGGCCAGGGTATCTGCCTCATCATTGCCGGGGGTGGCCAAAGGCGTATGGCATGACACATGATAAATAGTTGCCTCTTTCTGATGTCCCATTTCCCAGAGGTCTTGTCACATGGCTTGGCCCCAGATGGGGCAGTGGCCAACTAGATACTTCTGTATTTTCCAGGTAGTTAACCACAAGGTTAAGCCTTGGTAGACCACCCAGCTATTGATACAGATTACCATAGGTGTCACCTCCTGCGTAATCACCATCCATACTGCTCTAAGTTCAGCCCATTAGCAACTTTTTCCACATCTGGTTTCAAACCACATGGTGTCAGTACTATGTTGGACTGCAAGAGCAATACAGGTAGCAGTAGCACTTCAGCTAGACCCATCTCTGTACCATGCCCCATCAGGAATGGGGGAATGCCCTTCCTTAAATGGTGAAGGCTCAGGGTCTAGGGGTGCCTCAGGGTCCATGGCCTTATCTTGCATTAGGTCTACAAGTCCCAACATCTCTTGCAACTCTGCTACTAAGGAGCTTGTACTCAGCATACTCCACTACTCCAAGAAGGTGACCCACTTTGCCAAAGTGGATGGCTGTGCCATCATAGTCCAGTGGGTAGTTACCCATAAACTCATCCATCCAGCTATTAAGCCATCCGCATGACAACAGCAGCCCATCCTGTCACACTCTCACAAGCCTTAAGGGTGACAAATAGAGCATCTTCTTTATCAAGGAATACCAGAGGTCAGCTCCCTTCCACAGTTTCAAAAGTCTACTGACATTCCCAAGTAAGTGCTCTGTGTGTTGCCACAGACCTCAACCGAAACCATCTATGGTCACATGTACATCCAGCTCAAACAAGTGCCCCTAGCTTGTGCCTTGTGAATAGCCTGCGTGGCCGCCAGGAAGGTGGTCTCAGTTGCATCATCACAATTCCAGGTAGCTCCCTTCTTTGTTAACTGACACAACAGTTTTATCATTTGAGCTGAATAGGGTGCAAATGCCCACCAATTTCCCAGGAGTCCCACAAAAGTTTGCAGCTGCTTCATTGTGGTGGGCCAGGGATATGCCTGAATCTTATCAGTGGTAACTTCTGGGATGGCCTTTGTCTCACGCTACCGGATAACTCTCAAGAATTTGGCAGATAATCCAAGCCCTTGGACTTTGTTGATAGCCCAACCACATGCTGCCAAATGTTGCTGTAAGAGGGGTGCTGCCAATATCATCAATATGATGGAATAGGGAGACCCCTGCTGGACATAGACAGGTGGCTAAGTCCCTGGCAACTAGACCAAGACATTTGGTGGGGCTATACACATAGACCTGCGGCAACCCTGTAAAAGTCCATTGTTGCCCATCCCACATGAAGGCAAACTATTCCTGGCTCTTTGGGGCGATGGCTATGGAGAAAAATGCATTGGCAAAGTCCACTACATAGTGGTACTCTCCCAGTTCCTTTGTCAAATGGTCTATCAAATCCATGATTGACAGTACAGCTGCATGCAAAGGTGGTGTTACTGTATTCAGTTCCCTATAGTCCACTGTCATCCACCAAATTGCATCAGGCTATCTAACTGGCCACGCTGGAGAATTGTAGGGGCTGTGGGTGCCATTAACTATATGTATGTCCTCTAGCTTTTTAATTGTGTCAGTTATCTCCATATGCCCACTCAGCAAATGATATTGATCGGAGTTGTGGTAGGACCTGAGACCAGTGAGCACTGGCTTCACCACAGGCACTCCTAGTCTGAATTCCTTGGCCATGGTTTGTAACGCCAGGCCATGTAAGATATCCACTCCAGAATATATTCCAGCATGGGACAGACATACACAGTATATAAATGGGGAGCCAAATGGATGATGCCAAGGTGCAGAGATACAGGTTTTGCTTTCACTGACTGGCCTCCATAATCGTCAATGTAAGCAGATTTGCCAGGAAACTTATCCATGTTCTCATAAACAAGGCTGCAATCTGCACCAGTATCCACCAGTGCCAGCACCTGCTGTACCTTGGTGGGGAACCAGTGGATCACTAATTCCTCATGAGGCCTCCAGTTATCTGGTATCCCTCCCAAGCCAGGCACCTCAGCCAGCTCCCTAATTAAACAGAAAAGGCTTTATGTTTCTGAATGGCTGCAGCAAGCAGTCTTTGAGCTGCAGCACCCAGGTGGGACTGGGTCCCGCTGCAGTGTGCTTTTCCCTCCTTAGGCACTTTCTGGAACTGCTGCTCCAGAGACAACAGTCTCCTCAAAGTTAAGAGTATTTTATTGGGCTGCTTATCAATTTTCTCTTGGTCAACCTAGCCAAAATCAAATCTATCCACACATGTGAGTGTGTCACTCATTGGGGCCCCCTTTTCTTCCATGGAAGGGACCCCAGCGAGTGGGATGTCTTCCCCTTCTTTACAATGTGACCCCTTTGTTCCACTGACAGCCTTCTGCTTCCCCGAGAGCCACCATGGCAGTGG
Organism: Pithecia hirsuta; assembly: GCA_963573645.1. Lineage (NCBI taxonomy): Eukaryota > Metazoa > Chordata > Mammalia > Primates > Pitheciidae > Pithecia > Pithecia hirsuta. Next base: position 61,344 of record CAUYLZ010065752.1, on the reverse strand, counting down.
TCACTTTATGTACACAGCATTGTACATACGGAACAAAGACAGCAGCTAGAGAGCCAAAGGCACTTGTGGGTGCAGAACCCAACACAATATCCCTCATGTGGGAGGTGAAATGTTCATCATCTGGCCCCCGAGTATTCAGGTCAAACATAGCCTGCTGCATACCCATCTCCCGATGACTTGTACCAAATTGGCATACGACTGCCATTCACTCACAGTTTTGGGTATTTCACTGGTGTCATTCCACACAGTCTATATGGCTGCCCATAGTCACTCAGTCAGGGTGTGGTCACCTTGCCCTTGCACCAACCACCTGCTCATCTGCAACCACTGATGAAGGGAGGAGTGAGTCATGATAGAGGCCAGCTTTTCCATCTCGGAGGCAGAACAGGAAATGCTATCTGCTCCTTCGCTCCACAGATGAAGCACTCAGGCAGACAGAGGTTCCCCTGGATGCTGGCAGCAATGCTTACCTAATTCCCGCAACTCAGTTGGGGTATAGGCAGTATATGAAGTAAGTTGCATTACCCTGGGGAGTCCCTGAGCTTGCCCGTGGGTCCCCAATGGCTGTTCATGATCTACCTTCTGATGGACCACTGGGCAAGCCCACAATGAGGGTTCTTCCTCCTAGGTATCAGGCCTGTATTTACAGCAGCTTGTAAGTCTTTTTCCAAGCTCTGTAGCCAGGCCTCCAAGAGCCCCGCCTGTGTCTGGGGATCTCCATTCAGGACAGCTACCAGCTCTCCTGAGCTATGTATCCAGGCCTCTAGGTGCCCTGCCTGCGCCTGGAGGGCCCTTACCTGCACTGCATCTCTCAGGGACTAGGTGTGTACTTCTTGTAGCACAGTCAAAAATGCCTATCCAACTCTTTTGGCAAAAGCTAACTCCCTCTCCATGCTCTGTGCTTCTAACTGCTTCAGCACCTTCTCCATGCTTGCGGGGGACTCATCTAACACCACCCAGGTTTCTGCCAAAGCCTATCCAACCAGCACAACTGCCACCAGGTACCACAACCTATGTTGCAGCCACATGGCTGACCCAGAATCAGCTGGGAATGAAGGCTCACTCACTTAAGGATCCTGTTTGTGATACCAATTGTCAGGTTCTGAGGTCTGAGGGGAGTTGGTAGGCGAGTGGCAGGTAACTGGAAAAACACTTGAGAAATTGTAGATGGTTTTGATATGGCTTTACTCTCTCTCTGGGCATGAGTGAGCCATAGGTACAGCTTTTATTATACCTTTTACAGACAATAGTGGCTCAGAGCCAGTCACAGGCTCACATGGGTGATCACCTAATGCACCTCCCACGGCATGGTTACATAATGTACAAGGTTTTGTGCCTGCACTCGAAACACACTGAGTCATGCTGCTCCAGAAGCCTGCTTCAGCCTACTCCTGACTAAAGTGCATTTTCCTTACAAAGGGTGACATAAACAATACTATAATACAAATATTTAGCCTATTAGTAGGTGGACCATAATGGGGAAATATTGCTGGGAAGAGTAAGCTGTTCGGGCTGTTCACAATCGTCCATGTAAGATATGCAGTATTTCAGAGCCAACTATGGATTAGGAAGATAATGGTAAGTCCACCATATTTTAAGATTTTGATAGGAAATACAACTTTGTATACTATATATACCCCAAGTAGCATAGTGAATGGGATACTTGTAGTACTCTTAAAATATTAAATATTTTAGGGCTGGGCACAGTGGCTCATGCCTATAATTCCAGCACTTTGGGAGGCTAAGGTGGTTGGATCACCTGAGGTTGGGAGTTTGAGACCAGCCTAACCAACATGGAGAAACCCTGTCTCTACTAAAAATACAAAATTAGCTGGTCATGGTTACTCATGCCTGTAATTACAGCTACTCGGGAGGCTGAGGCAGGAGAATCACTTGAACCCAGAAGGTGGAGGTTGCAGTGAGCTGAGACCACACCATTGTAAACCAGCCTGGTCAACTAGAGCGAAACTCTATTTCAAAAATAATAATAATAATAATTAACTATTTTGAAATTTTGTATAAATGTGAATATATATCAAATAGCTTAGATGAATAATTTCTAGTTGGAGAGATGGAAGTATTAAAGATTCCTTTTGAGAATTTGAGCTGGAGTGGAAGGACATAATTCACCATGGGAAGGTCCTATTGTAATTTGTCAGATTTTTCTATTGGACTGATATAATTAAATATTTTCAACCCATGCTCATATACATAATAAGAGTGAGTAAGTAAAGAAATTATTCTTTTCCTTTGCAGCAATAATTCTGTCTCAAAAGAACAATAAAAGTGACAAACAACTCTTATGTGGCTGAATGAAATTGGTTAAGCCACGGAGAACCATGTTCTTCAGTGGGTCTTCTGGTACAAGCTAATGAGAACTTAAACAAGCAGCTGCGGCTATGCTGCATGCAGCCTCAGGAAATGTCTCCCGTTACATCCATGTGTTCGTTTCACATCTGGCTTTTGAACTGTATTCTAGGTTTATGTATCATTTTTCTCATGTTTTGATTTTCCTTCCTATGAGTCCTTTAGAGTTCATTCCTCAATCAAGTTGCACTTTCAAATTACTTTTAATTTTACCCCATTCAATGTCTTATTAATTTTCTGTGTGTCAGTGCTCTTAATATCAGTCCTACTTATCTTGCTCCCCTCTCCAGCTCCCAGGAGCCCCCTTTCTTATGTGAATAGTACTCCTGAGTGAAATGAGTCCTGATTTTCCACCTGGAAGCACATTGCTCCTTATTAGAACAGGTGGTTTTTACGATGTTCTACATCGTTCCTGTCTGCTCCATTGATATTTAAAATTTAAGAAGTATCTTCTATTTTACACATATTCTGAGATTATTACCTTTTTGGTAAATGCTTTTAAGTAAAAGCAATCTATTTTTAAAAAAATAATCTTTATCAGGAATTAAATTGTACTAAAAAAATTTGCACTGAAATTATGCTAGGAAATCGAATACATATTTTAAATTGCCCATTCTAAATACATTTCTAATGTTTTATGTTATTCAAAACTCAGACTGATAATAAATTTTTAAGTCAATTTATGGAATGAAGTAATTATCATGACATTATTTGTTGTAACATTCAGTATATTTTTCTTGCATTATCTCTTAGAGTTCTTGTGAAAGAATAATGCAATTATATATATTTATATAGAAAGTTGAGATTATAGTCTATCACTAAGTATTTACTCAAGAGTTATCACTTCAATGCTCAGAACATCAAACAAATGTTGAAATGAAGACAATACTTATGAGATCAAGTTCACAAAGTAGCTGTGACATTTATAAGAGGGATAATTAAACTCACTTTATGAATTGGGGATAGGATCTAGATTGGGCCCAATCTGCATCGTTTGCAGAGTTTAAAATTTATCATTTTTGTCTAATGAGCAAATGATGAGATTCTCTCACTTGGTAAGATCAAATCCTAAGGCAAGTTGCTGCTAGACAAAACGAATGTCCACATACCCTTTCCCATTGGAACAGTGGCTTCTATCTTTCATTAAAGTAAAATATTTTCACTCAGTTGTTAATTAGTGCTCAGCTTCAGTTCCTTGTTGTGATAGATTGTAAGAGGGAAATATCTGTATCTTAAAAATTACTTTTCTAAACCCATGAGAGGCTGAAATGTAATAACAGAGCATCCTCAAAGTAGGAAGGAGGCATTTCTCCTTAACTCATCAATCAAAGCCTTTAGTTGTGGCACCTTCTTAGCTGCAGGGCCAAAAAATGTGTAAGTGGTATTCAGCAAACATAGTAATACTCACCAAAGGAGTATCTGTCCCCAGAGGAAGAGATAGTGGGACCCCACCAGCAATGGTCTTTCTGGCAGAAACAGTAGTAAAACAGAAAGGGCAGTAGTTTTAAACGAAGATGATGATACCCAGGGGTACTCATGACCCCTAACGGATTAGGCAGAGGTGTGCTTTGAAAGTTGAAATGTGTGAGGCCACAATACATTGCTGTCCTCTATATCTGTGATGAAGAACAGAAAGGAAAGACAAGTGTCACTTGGTAGGCAGGAAACAAGTTATATTTATGAATTTATTTGACATTCTACACCTGGCTATATGTTTAATTCACGTAGCAATTTTTGTATCAGTAGGTGAGAGTAAACACCAGGGTAATATATTCACTTCTCTCAAAGTGACCATGTAAGCTGAAGAAAATAATTGTGTATTATTATATACAGCCGGAAAAAAATTGTCTGTTGATACTGCCTAAATCAATTACTTTTTAGCATTTGTTCAGTAGCACATATGTATCTAGTCAACACTATATTACTTTTACCTCTGCTAACCTGCAGTTTTAAGTTGGTGCCACCAATTCACTTTATAAATATCTATTAAGTTTCAGTAATGTGGCCCGGTATTGTAGTGAAGACACAAAAATGAATAAGATAGCTCTTTCTCTTGGAAAATTTGCAACTAGGCAAAAATACAAAATAAAAATACTAATCATATAGTTAGCAAATTATATAGCAGTCTCTGATATGATAAAGAAGAAATTTATTTTTATAATTAAAATATTAAACACAATAAGTTCCACTAATTTATTTATTCCATAAATATTAAATAATCTATTATATATTGAATACTAGGTACTTATCATATGGCAGTTAAGCATACAGACAAAACCCTTTGCTGTTATGGAGTTTATAGTCTATTGAGAAGACAAAGAAAACTAATAAATGAATAAAGAAAGGAACAAATGAATGAATGAATGAATGAATGGCAAAGTGAAAAAGTGCTATGAAATAGACATAAGCTATAATTATACATGGGATTTCTGGGCTTGGGGAAGTTAGTTTTATTTTCAATTCAGCAAGATGATTAGTTAAAGCATCTATAAGTAATTAAAACTTGAGTAAAACCTGAAAATGGTGAGCCATGCATGTACTTGGAAAAGACAAATAGTGATAGGATAGTGTTTAAATAAAAAACTTTGAGGCGGGAACATCCTTTTACAATGGAAGAAACAGGATACAATCCAGTTTAGCTGAAGTGGAAAATCTAAAGGAGACTAACAAGGAATGACTCAAGAAAGGTGATAGGAGCCTAGGACATGCAGAACTTTATAAGCCATTATGAAGACTTCAGTATTTTTCACTTACAGAGACAGGAAGCCATTGGAGAGTTTGAGTAGATGAGTAACCAGATTTGACTTACAGCTTAAGAGAATTATTCTGGCTTCTGTGTCCAAAATAGACATCAGGGAAGCAAGTACAGAAGAAAAGACACTAGGTAGACAGCTACTCCAGGTAAGAAGTGATCACGGCTTGATGAACAGTGAGATAAACACACATAATCAGACGCTTGAAATGCTTTGCAGATATAGCTGACAGTACTAACTGATATATTGTTTATGGGATTTGAGAAAGAGTAAAGGCAGTCTCCAAGATCTCAGCCTTGAGTAGAAAGAAGATTGTGTATCCACTTACACATGTGGGAAAGACTGTGGAAAGAGAAAATTTAGAGATAAAATTGTTACATTTTTCTATGATTTTTCTATGTGTCAGCTTGAAATGTCAATTACATAATTGTGCAGAATTAAATACAAAAATGTTTAGAGCTCAGTGGAGAGGGCTGTAATGGAGAGATCAATGGTATTAGAAACCCTAATACTGGATGACGATACAGAAAGAGAGGTATAAATAGAAAGAAGACATTCAAAACAGAAACAGTAACAGAGAGAGAAATAAGGCATGACAGCATTTAGGGAGAGAGAAAGTGAGCTAAAATAGTGAGGTACACTAAATGAAATAATCAAGCATTTTCTTTGTTAAGTGAAGCCGAGTGAAGAAACTATTTTGATGAGAAGATAGGGAATCCATAAATTCTCATTAATAAATAGATTAACTGGAAAAAATCCATAGATTATGAGTACATAGTCATGAATTATTACATACATATATTAGATAATCTGTGCTGTGTTGAATACTGAGTATGCAAAGTGGTATGAAAATGAACCCTACAATATAGCTAGACTAATACCCTATTTCATTTTTCATTATTCATAAATTATCTACAATAATAATTTTATCTTTCTCTCTTCAATGACTATGTAATATTTTAACATTTTACGAGTCACAATACATTCATTTTTATATAGCAACACTGTTACACTGTTGGTGGGAGTGTAAATTAGTTCAACCATTGTGGAAGACAGTGTGGTGATTCCTCAGGGATCTACAACTATGAATACTATTTGACCCAGCAATCCCATTACTGGGTATACACTCAAAGAATTATAATTCATTCTACTATAAAGACACATGTACACATATGTTTATTGTGGCACTTTTCACAATAGCAAAGACTTGAAATCAACCCAAATGCCCATCAGTGATAGAATGGATAAAGAAAATGTGGCACATATACACCATGGGATACTATGCAGCCATAAAAAGGATGAGTTCATGTTCTTTTCAGGGACATGGATGAAGCTGGAAACCATCATTCTCAGCAAACTAACACAGGAACAGAAAACCAAACACCTCATGTTATCACTCATAAGTGGGAGTTGAACAATGAGGACACACGGACACAGGGAGGGAACATCACATATTGGGGCCTGTGGTTGGGGGCTAGGGGTGGGATTGCATTAGGAGAAATACATAATGTAGATGATGGGTTGATGGGTGCAGCAAACTACCGTAGCACCTGTACACCTATTTAAGAAATCTGCATGTTCTGCACATGTACCCCGGAACTTAAAGTATAATAATAATAAAAAAGTCCCTAACTACTGGATTATTCTATAAAAAAAATAAAATTAACAAATATATTTAAATTATAATTTTTTTTCGGTATCACGTTGATTTATTCTTTGCTTAGCTCACAAATTATAATTTTAAAATTAACAACTATAATAAATATCACAAAACATTTTAATAAACATATTCATTGTCCAACTTTTTTCTATAGAGTTCCACTATACGCTAATATAATGAGTGATGGTAAGATCTATTTCCTGTGGAGAAATAGCTATGCACCAAATTTTAGTCATACTCTGTTATTGTACCCACAAATGTGTATAGGTAAATGAAAAAAAAATCTACATTTCTTCGGTTTTATTAACCCGTCTTTGTTGTACCTATTTAACTTAACCTTACAAGAAACAGAAATAACGTCTTTTTTCTTAAGTTTATAATGATATTCCACATCTGCTAGAAAATATAATGCAGACAAGAAATTGTCAGAAATATATTTATGCAATGACATCAATGTGAATGTAGTTATAATAGATATTATTGCAAATAAAATACAATAAAGTATGCAAAGAACACATAAATCTTACAAGTTATTTTATAAGATTAAAAAATGGTAAGATATTTGTAAATTAAACAGAAACCAAATAAAATTTAAAAATGTATTTGTCTAAAGGGTTACATGTATTTTTCTAATAATTGTAAAAATTACCTCCATAGAATTCCTTAGAAATTTTTGAGAAAAAAAAGCCTTACAGATCCCAGAAGATACTATAATGAACTCACAAGATGATGTATTAAATGGTACTCAAATAATCCTAAGTAAAATTGGTTATATTTCTTAAGTTTCCAAAATTATTTGTGAGAGATTTTATAAATTAAAATGTAAAAATCTATCATCATGAAAAAACTCCAATGACATAAGTAATATTCCATGATTGAATTAAATAGATTGAAAAAAAGATGTAGAGAATTTTTTCCATCATGATGTTGCTGTTAGGTGGATTTTATGTGGGAAAATACAGCATAAAACTTTTTATTGTAATTCATAAGTAAAACAATCTTAGGAAATAGCAGATATATTTCCTGTCTCATCTAGAAACACAAGCTTTTCATATTCACATTTCAAACTAACGGAAGAGTGTATTTTACAAAGGTTCATAAAGAGCTACCAGGAAAATCGACTCGTCGTTAGTCATACCAACTGTTGCCAGTCTTAAGTAAGAGGTTTCATCCCACACAGGCAACAGCTGCAGGACTCTGATGGGCCTCCAGAGTGGTCTTGTGTGCCCAAGATTTTTGTTTTCTGCTTAAAAATCGACTGACCAGGATGTGCCTGAGTACACACTGGTCTAACCAAATGCCTAATGCTGTTTTATGATGCCTTGAATTTTATTACCCAGCATCCTTTAAAATATGACACATGCCATTTTTCTTTAATATCTAATTCTAAAATCAAAGGAAAATAGCTTATTTCCTTGTATGTTTCATGAGTAAGGCAAAGAAACATGTCAGACACATAAAGCAATGCACTCCTCAGTCACAAGGTATCACTTAACAAATTATCATAAAAAGAAATGCCAAATTGGTAAAAGGTAAAACAAAACCAACAAGAGAAAGTTGAATTATAAACTTATGGTCAATTCATTTTCTATTAGAAAAGACACAATGTCATTATTCAATTCTATTTTTATACTCACCTTTGTGGAAAACATAGTAACACATTCTTAACCTTAGCATAAACAATGATGAGAGAGAAAAGTTTCATAATCTTAACATCTGTGGTTAACATCTTGATCACAGTTCTTTCTGATACATTCACAAATTAGGATTTCATCAAACATGGTGCTTATAAATTTACTTTTTCACTTTAGCATTCTGTCCCCCACCCCCCAATTTTTTTTCTTGTTTTTCTTTTTCTTTTTTTTTTTTTGACTTTTACTTCAGATTTAGAGGTACATGTACAGGGTTGTTATATAGGTAAACTGTGTGTCATGGGGGTTTGTTATACAGGTTAGTCACAGCATAGTACCTAATAAGTATTTTTTTAAAAAATCCTACCCTTCCTGCCACCCTTCACCCTCAACTAGACCATAGTGTCTATCGTTCCCCTGTTTGTGTCCTTGTGTTCTCCTTTTTTAGACTCCACTTATAAGTGAGAACGTACAGTATTTGCTTTTCTGTTCTTGTGTTTGTTTGCTTAGGATAATGGTCTTCAGCTCTGTTCATGCTGCTGCAAAGGACATTATCTTATTCTTTTATTGTGGATGTATAGTATTTCATGGTGTATATGTACCACAGTTTTTTCAACCACTCTACTATTTGACTGGTGTTTAGGTTGATTCCATGTCTTGTCTATTGTGAATAGTGTTACAATACACATATATGTACATGAGTCTTTATGGTAGAATGAATTATATTCCTTTGGGTGTATACCCAATAATGGGATTGCTGCTTCAAATGATAATTCTATTGTAAGTTCTTAGAGAAGTTGCCATACCATTTGCCACAATGGCTGAACTAATCTGCATTCCCACCAGCAGTGTATAAGCATTCTCTTTTCTCCACAACCTCATTGCATCTGTTTTTTTTTTTGACTTTTTAATAGTAGCCATTCTGACTGGTGTGAGAAGCTATCTCATTGTGGTTTTAATTCGTATTTTTCTAATAGTGAAGCTGAACATTTTCTCATATGCTTGTTGGCTGCATATATGTTTCTTCATGTCCTTTGACTGCATTTTAGTAGGATTGTTTGCTTTTTCTTGTAAATTAGTTTAACTTTCTTACAAATTCTAGATATTAGACCCTTATCAGATGCATAGTTTGCAAATATTTTCTCTTTCTGTAGATTGTCTGTTACTCTGTTGATAGTTTATTTTGCTATATGAAAACACTTCAGGGTAATTAGGTCTTATTGTCAAGTTTTGCTTTTGTTGCAATTTTTTTTGACCCCTTCATCATGAAATCTTTGCCATGTCCTATGTCCAGAATGTTATATCCTAAATTTTCTCCCAAGCTTTTTATAGTTTTGGGTTTTACAATTAAGTTTTTAATCTATTTGAGTTGATTTTTATATATGGTGTAAGAAAGTGGTCCAGTTTAATTCTTCTGAATGTGGCTAGCCAGTTATCCTAGCACCATTTATTGAATAAAGAGTCCTTTTTTCATTGCTTGTTTTTGTCAGCTTTGTCAAATGTCAGATGGTTGTATTTCTGAAGCAGTATTTCTAGGTTCTCCATTCTGTTCCATTTGTCAATGTGTCTATTTTTTTTTTAACCATCACCATGCTGTTTTGGTTACTGTCACCTTGTAATATAGTTTGAAGTTGAGTAACACAATGCCTCTAGCTTTGTTATTTTGCTTAGGATGTCTTGGCAATTTGGGCTATGTTTTTGGTTTCACAAATTTTAAAATAGTTTTTTTCTAATTATGTAAAGAGTGTCATTGGTAGTTCGATAGGCATTGCATTGAATCTGTAAATTGCTTTGGTCAGCATAGCCATTTTAAAGATATGGATCTTTTTTATCCACAAGCATAAGATGATTTTCCATTTGTTTGTGTCTTCTCTGATCTCTTTATGGAGTGATTTCTAATTCTTGTGGTAGAGATTATTAACCTCCCTGGCTAGCTATATTCTTAGGCATTTCATTCCTTTTGTGGTAACTGCAAATGGGATTGCATTTCAGATTTGAGTCTCAGCTTGGATGTTGTTGGCATATAGTATATACTGATTTTACAATCAACGTATTTTGAAACTATTGTTCAACAAACTGAAACTTTGTTGAAGTTGTTTACAAGATCGAGGAGCTTTTTGTGCCAAGCCTATAGGATTTCCTAGGTATAGAACTGACACCTGCAAACAGGGATAGTTTGACTTCCTCTCTTCCTATTTGGATACCTTTATTTATTTCTCTGGCCTGAGTGCTCTGGACAAGAATTTCAGTACTGTGTTGAATAGGAGTGATAAGAGAGAGCATCTTTGTCTTGTTCTGGTTTTCCAGGGGAATGCTTCCAGCTTTTACCCATTCAGTATGATGATGGCTGTGGGTTTGTCATAGATGGCTCTTATTATTCTGAAGTATGCTCCTTAAATGCCCAGCTTATTGAGTGGTTTTAACATGAAGGACGTTAAATTTTATAAAGAGCCCTTTCTGCACCTATTGAGATAATCATGTAGTTTTTGTTCTGTTTATGTGATTAATCACATTTATTGATTTGTGCATGTTGATCCAACCTTGCATCCTGAGGATGAAGCCTACTTGATTGTAGTGGATTAGCTTTTGATGTACTACTGGATTTGGTTCGAAAATATTTTGTTAAGGATTTTAGTCTATGTTCATCAAAAATATTGACCTGCAGATTTTTGTTGTTGTCATGTCTCTGCTAGCTTTCCGTATCAGGATTATATTGACTTCATCCTGATGACTAAGTTAGGGAGGAGTCCTTTTCCCCCAGCTTTTTGGAATAATTAAAATAGATTTGGTACCATCTCTTCTTTATGCATCTGGTAGAATTCATCTATAAATCTATTTGATACTATTTTTGGTTAGTAAGCTTTTTATAAAGAATTTCATTTCAGAGCTCATTATTGGTCTGCTCTGGAACTTAATTTCTTCCTGGTTCAGTATTGGAGGCTGTATGTGTTCAGGAATTTATCCATTTCCCCTGGGCTTCCAGTTTGTGTGCCTAGATGTGTTTGTAATAGTCTCTGGGTTTTTTTTCCTCTGCTGTGGGGTTGGTGATAATGTCTCCTTTGTCATTTCTGATTGTGTTTATTTTTCTTTATAGTCTATCTAACAGTTTATCTTATTAGTTTTTTCAAAGAACCAACCCCTGGATTTGTTGATCTCTTGTATAATTTTTCACATCTCAGTTTCCTTTAGTTCATCTCTAATTTTGGTTATTTCTTGACTTCTGCTAGCTTTGGGGTTAGTTTGCTCTTGCTTCTTTAGTTCTTCTGGGTATAATGTTAGGTCACTAATTTGAGATCTTAAAAAAACTAATTGTTAATGGATATAAAGCATTTCATTGTTTGCAATGGTGAGAGATTCAACATATTTAACAAATAGCATGGGAGAGTCTATGCTATGTGCTAACTCAGGGCAGACATCAGCTGTAATCAACCAACATCTTCAGCTAACCAACTAAATATCAGCAAACATGTATAAATATAAATTAATATTAATATATTCCAGCCACATCTGATGTTTTAAAATTGTTTTAATATTGAAAAAAATGTAGATAAACATTTCAGATAATCAGTTTATCTACTGAGACATAGATATTGAGTACAGACATGACCAATTGATATTACTGAAACATACTTAACTTTTAATTTTGTGCTTCTATTAATTTTTTTTGTAAAATGTAGCTAATAATGCAAACATCACAGGGATGTTATAAAAAATGAGGTAGTTTCATATGTGATCTTTGTGCTGACATTATACCTAATGATGAGAAACTAGGTGTTTTCCTCCTAACATAGAGGACATATCAAGAATGGCTTTTTCAACATTATAAGGAAGTCCTACAATAACATAAGAAAATAAAATAAAAGGTATAAAATTTGAGAAGAAAGAAATAATTGTCTTTAATCTGAGATAATATGATCATCTATATAGAAAATCCAAAAGAATCAACAAATTAACTTTTGAAATATAGAAAGATTGCAGAATGTAAGTTCAATAGGTATAAAAATTATTTTCTATTACCAGAAATAAACTATTATAATTTGATTATTAAAACTCTCAAAACCTGTCTTATTTTTAAATATTTTAGAACACATCCAACCATTGAAGTAATATCTCATTGAAATAATTGGTGAAGGTTAACTCTGGATCTAAAGAAATTGAGGTTTTTGAAGGGAAATGAATGCCATTCTTCAATTTTTTTTTTCCTTATAGTAGGTGACTTACATGCTATATATACTGATCTTACTACATATATCTTTTTTTTTTCTTTTTCTGAAGGGTTGAGGATTAAATTTCCTGTAACATAAGATTAACCATTTTAGAATGTACAAGTTAGTGGCATTTAGTAAATTTGCTATGTTCTGCAACCAATACTTCTATGTAGTTATAAGACATTTTCATCACCCTCAAAAAGAACTCATACCCATTAAACAATAAATTCTCATTTCTCCTACAGCCAAGCTTCTGGTATCTACTAATCTGCTTTCTGTCTCTATAGATTTAGCCATTCGAAACATATAATATACATGAAATCACGCAATATGTAACTTTTTGTGTCACTTTTCTTTCTCTTAGCATAAGGCGTCTGAGATTCATCCAAGTTATACCATGTTTTGGGACATTGTTCCTTTTTATAGCTAAACAATGTTGTGTTATGTATACATACACCAAATTTTGTTTATTCATTCATCTAAATATTTCAGTGGACTGCCATTTTGAGCTATTGTGAACATTTGTGTACACATATTTGTCTAAATGTCTCTTCTCAGTTATTTTGAGTATGTATCATGAGATAATTCCAGGGTAAGCTGGTTGAAGAATCACTGTTTTCCATAATAGATGCAGAATTTTATATATCCACTATCAATGCATGAGAGTTCCAATTGTACACATTCTTATCAACATTTGTTATTTTTCTTTTTCTTTCTTTTTTCTCTACTTTTTTTCCTTTTTTTTTTTTTTTTTTTTTTGAGAGAGAGTCTCACTCTGTCACCAGGCTGGGGTGTGGTGGCAAGATCTTGGCTCACTGCAACCTCCACCTCCTGAGTTCAAGTGATTCTCCTGCTTCAACTTCCAAAGTAGATGGGACTACAGGTGCACAAAACCATGCCAAGCTAATTTTTGTATTTTTAGTAGCAATGGACTTTCACCATGTTGGCCAGGATGGTCTCCATCTCTTGACCTCATGATCTACCTGCCTCAGCCTCCCAAATTTCTGGGATTACAGGCATGAGCCATGGTGCCCTTCCTTTCTTTTTTCTTTTTTTTTTTAATCACCATTTTAGTGAATGTGAAATGGTATCTCAATATGATTTTGGTATGTATTTTCCTAATGGCTAATGGTGCTGAACATCATTTTGTGTGTTGGTTGGCCATTTTAATACCTCCTTTGGAGAAATGTCTATTTAAGTATTTTGCCCATCTCTCAATTGGGCTTCTTTTGTGGTTGTTGTTGAATTTTAAATGTTGTTTATATATTGTGGATATTAGACACTTATTAGCATCTGACTTACCAATATTTTCTCCCACCCTGCTGGTTGTCTTTTCAGTTTTTTATATTGTCCTTTAATACACAAATATTTTTATTTTTCATAAAGTCAAATGTAGCTTTTTAAAAATTGTTTCATTGCTCATGCTTTTGGTTTCTGATCTAAAAATCCATTGCCAGAACAAGATCCATAAAATGTAACTTACCCCTGTGATTTACTCTGAAAGCCTTATTTTTTATATATAACTCACTTTAAGTTACTTTTAGTGTATGGTGTAAAGTGAGTGTCCAACTTCAATTTTATGCAATTGAATATCATTTTCTGAGCACTATTTGTTGAAGAGATTATTTTTTGCTTATTGATTGATCTTGGCACCCTTGCCGAAATTAATTAGGCCGGCTTCTGCAATGGCCACTGCCCCTCCCCCCACAAAGCTGGATCATTCCTGGTTGCTCTCTGTGTGTGAAAATCTGGCATGAGAGTTTTTTTCAGTCTGCTGGGCTTTGTGCTGGTGAGGGGGGAACACTCGTCCTGATGTATGGGCTGTTTCCCTGTTTTCAGTTTCCCTGCCCTGTGGGGAGAGGGTAGATCCATCCGGCCGGCTTTCTGGCATTCACATCAGCCAGTGCTTCTGCTTAGATCTACGCTGACAGCCTCAGCTCTGGCCAAAGTTGCTGTTCTGCCCTGTTCAGGCAGCTTGCTGAGGCTTTTCAGCCCAGTGAAGATCTCCTGATCTGTGGGTTGTAGAGAGCTTGGGTGGAGAGCTGTATCTGAACTGAAGTTCCAGAGTGGGAGATCCCCCGGTCCTCCTGTCAGTTGCATGCACCTCCTGGGTGGAGCAGTGCCCCGCCTTGCCTCAACTTGCCCTATTTGGTTTATACCCACTGTCTAACTAGAACCACAAAATGAACCTGGTACCTCATTTGGAATTGCGGAGACCACTCGGTTTCTGCATCTCTCTCACTGGGAGCTGCTTTCCGGAGCTGCCTCTTATTCCACCATCTTGGGATCCCCAAATATATAGGTTTATTTCTGGGCTCTGTATGCTAGTACCACACTGTTTCAGTTACGGCAGACTTGTAGTATATTTTAAAATGGAGAAGTGTGAATCCTGAAACTTTATTGCTCTTTCTCAAAAATTGTTTGACTATATGAGGTACCTGGTGTTCTACATGAATTTGAGAATCAGTTTTTCCATTTCTGAAAAGAAGAAAAGAAAAAATGGCTATTGGGATTTTGATAGAGATTTCACTGAATGTATAGATTACTTTGAGGAGTATTGACATATTTACCATAGTCTTCCAATCCATGAATGCAGAGAATCTTTTCATTTACTTAGGTTTTTCTTCATTTATTTAAGCAATGTTTCATAGCTTTCAGTGTACAGGTCTTACATTTCTTTAGGTATTTTATTCTTTAGATTTCATTATAAATAAAATTGATCTTAACTTCTGTTTTGATTGTTCATTGCTGCTATATAACAACACAATCAATTTTTTTTGTGTTAACTTTATACCTTGCATGTTCGCTGAATTTATTTATTTATTTTTGGCACTTATAGTTGTGTGCACTTGTGTATATGTATGGGGGTACTTTAGGATTTTACATATATATGTATGTATATATGCATCTATCTATATAAGTGTGTATACATCTATAAGTAAATGTACTATATATATATGTCCATGTGTATGTGTATGCATAATCATTTTCCACTAAAATTAAAATGGTTTCACTTCTTTCTTTACAATTTGGATGACTTTTATTTTGTTTTCTTGCCCATTTGTTCTGGCTAGCATATCCGGTATAAAGTTGAGTAGCAATAGTGAAAGTGGCTATCGTTCTCTTGTTCTGATTTTAGGAGATAATAATCCTTTAGTCTTCACCATCTAGTGTGATGCTAGTTATGGGTCTTTTATAATGTTCTTTGGTAGGTTGAAGAAATTTCTTGTATTCCCATTGCTAAGTATTGGTAATATAAAAACATGTTGAATTTTGTCAAATAGCTTTCTGCATTGAGATGGTCATTTATTTTAATCCTTCATGTCACTAATGTATTAGGTTATTAGTTTTTATGTGTATTAGTTTTTCTATGTATTAGCTTTTGTATGTTGAAATACCCTTATGCTTCTGGGATAAATATCTCATGGTCATGGTGTATAATTTTTTGACAGATAAATTCAATCTGCTAGTTTCATTTTTATTTATACATAAAAATTATACATATGCATAGGGAACATATGATACTTTGATACATGTATACAATGTGTGATAACTGAATCAGGATACTTGGGATATCCATCAACTCAAGCATTTATCATTGTTGGAGATTGAAAAGATTCTAAATTTTCTTTTCTAGCTATTTTGAAATACACAATAAATTACTGATGACTATATAATCACTCTAGTGTGGTAAAAACACTAGAACTTCTTTTTTCTATCTAACTGTACTTTTGTACACATTAACCAACTTCTCTTCATTCCCACTTTCTTCTTTACCCTTTCCATCCTCTGGCAACCACCATTCGACTTTTTTCCTCCATAGTTCAACATTTTTGGCTCATGCATATCAGTGAGAACATACAATATCTGTCCTTCTGTGCTAGGCTTAATTCGTTTAACACAATTTCCTTTAGGCTCATCTGTTTCTCCAAATGACAGGATTTTGTTCTTTTTCTGACTGAATATTTAATATTTCATTGTGTATATGTCACATTTTATTTATCCATTTATAAATGGATACACACTTAGGTTGATTCAAGTTTTCCCCAGTTAGTATGTTGTTAGCTGTGAGTTTGTAATATATGCTCTTTATTGTTTTACTTTCCTTTTATATACACTTTGTTATGCACTTTTATCAAGAAAGGACTTGAATTTTATCAAATTCATTTTTGCATCTATTGAGATACTCGTATGATTTTTTTCCTTTATTCTATTGATGTGTATAACATTGATTGATTTCCATGTGTTGAACTGTCCTTGCATCACTGGCATTACTCCTACTTGATCATGGTGTATTATATGTTTGTATGTCATTGAATTTGGCTTGTGGTATTTTGTAGAGGACTGTTACATCTATGTTCATTAGGGGTATTGGCTTGCACTTTTTTTTGTATCTTTGTTTAGTTTTGGTATCTTGGCAATTCTTTCCTTATATAATGAGTTAGGAAAAATTTCCTTTATTTCATTTTCTTAGAATGTTTTAAGAAGAATTGGTATTCATTTTTCTTACAAGTTTGTTAGAATTCAGTGGTAAAGCCATCTGGTTCTGAGTTTTTTTGTTGTTGTTGTTGGGATACTTTCATTACTGATTCAGTCTTGTTACTTGTTATTTATTAAGCCTGTTCAGATTTTCTATTTCTTCCTGGCTTGACCTTGGAAAGTTATATGTGTCCAGGAATTTGCCCATATCTTTTAGGTTTTAGAATTTGTTGGTTCCTTGTAATGTTCATAATAGTCTCTAATGATCCTTTGTATTTCTGTGGTGTCTGTTATAATATCTCCTTTTTCATTTCCGAATTTATATTCTTGGGTCTTCTCTTTCTTTCTTAATCTAGGTAACAATTGTCAATTTGTTCTACCTTTACAAAAATCCCACTTTATGTTTTGTTATTTTAGTTTTTATTGTTTTACTCTTTTTTTTTTCTCTCTCTCATGTTTTTGGAGACAGGGTCTCTCCCTGTCACTAGGCTGGAGTGCAGTGGTGCAATATGGGCTCACAGAAGTCTCTGCCTCCAGGGTTTAAGTGATTCTTCTGCCCTAGCCTCCCAAGTAGCTCAAACTACAGGTGTACACCACAACACCCAACAAATTTTTGTATTTTTAGTAGAGAAAAGTTTTGCCATTTGCCCAGGCTGATCTTGAACTCCTGGGCTCAGCAATCCTCCCACCTCAGCCTCTCAAAGTGCTATGATTAAGGCTTGAGCCACTGCACCTGGCCATCTCTTACATTTAGTTCTGCTCTGATTTTTATTTCTTTTCTTCTACTAATTTAGGGTTTTGTTTGTTCTTGATTTTCTAATTCCTTGAGATGCATAATCAGGTTGTTCATTTGAAATATTTCTACTTTTTTATGTAAGCATTTATTGCTACAAACTTTCCTCTTAGCACTACTTTTGCCATATTCCATGGGTTTGGGTATTTTGTATTTCCATTTTTATTTGTTTTAATAAATCTTTTGCTTTTTTCTTAATTTTCTCCTTAATTTTTTTCTTGACCCAGTTGTAATTCAGGTACACTTTATTTAATTTTCATGAATGTGTATGGTTTTGAAACCTCCTTATTTTATTGATTTCTAGTTTTATTCTATTGTATTCTGTGAAGATATTTGACATAATTTTGATTTTTAAATATTTGCTGATACTTGCTTTATGGACTAACAAATGGTCTTCTATTTTGGAGAATGTTCTATGTGCTAATAAGAATGTCTATTCTGAAGCTTCTGGATGAAATGTTCTGCAAATGTCTGTTAGGTCCATTTGATCTATAGCATAGTTTAAATTAGATTCCCCATATGAATTATGATGTTGAATGTCTAATGCTGAAAATATGATGTTGAAGTCCATTGCTCTTGTTATTTTGGAGTCTGTCACTCTCTTTATCTCTAATATTTGCTTTATATATCTGGGTACTCCAGTTTTGAATACATATATTCAAATTACATATTTATAATAAATATATTTACATATAATTTAATACATAATTTAATTTAAACATATAATTATAATTCGAATACATATATTCAAATTATATAATTGTTATACCTTTTGCTTAATTGATTGCTCTATCATTACATAACTTTCTTGGTTTGTTATATACTTTTTTACTTGGAGTCTATTGAATCTAATGTAAGTATAGCTACTTTTGAACACCTTTGGTTTTCATTTGTGTAGATTATCATTATCCTTTTCTTCATTTTCAGTCTATGTGTGTCTTCTTAGGTGACATTAGTTTCTTAAAGGGAGTGCACAAGCGGATCTTCTTTTTTGTAAATTTTTTTAAAAATTTAACTAGTCTATAGCTTTTATTTGGAGAATTTAAACTGTTTACATACAAGCTTGTTATTGATTGGCAAGAATTACTTCTTTCATTTTATTAATTGTTGCTGATTGTTTTTTGAATTCTTTGTTTCTCTCTTCCTCTCTCATTGCTTATTTTTGCTATTTGGTGCCGTTTTGCAGTGATACCATTTGTTTTCTTTCTCTTTCTCATTTAAATAACTGCTCCTCCAGTAAGTTTTGTACTGTATGCCCTTCTCTATTTTAAAACGAAATATTACTTTGGAGACCAGAATAATTATTTCCTCCTATAATTGACTTGATTTTTTTTTTATAGTTGCCTCATGGGTTCTTTCTGCGTCTCTGAACTTCATTAACTTGAAAAGCATATATTTCTTCCATATACTATTTATGGATTTTTAAAATTGTCGTAAATGCACATAATAGAAAATTTACCAACTTAATCATTTTTTAATGTGTGGTACAATGGTGTTAACTACATACACATTGCGGCATATCAGGTTTTTAGAACTTTTCTTCTTGCAAATATGAAACCTTAAACTCATTGAACAACTCCCATCCCCACAATTCCCCCTAGACTCTGACAATTTTTATTTTACTTTCTGTTTCTAAGAATTTAACTATTTTAGAATCCACATGTAAGTAGAATCATGCAATAGTTTTCTCTTTGTAACTAAGTTATATCATTTACCATAACATCTTCAAGCCGTATCCATTTAGCAGAGTATGACAGGATTTCTTTTTTAAGGCTGAATAGTATTTCATTACATCCACATATACCACATTTTCCTTATCCATTTCTCAGTCTATGGACATTTAGGTGACATCAACCTCTTGGCTCTTTTGACTAATGCTGTAATGAACATTGACAGGCATATGCTGAGATCTTGTTTTTAACTTTTTGGATATTTACTCAGAGATAGATTTGCTAGTTCATAGCATTTCTATTTTTAATTTTTTGATGAAATTCTATACTATTTTCCCTGGTGGCTATGCCATTTTACATCCTCACCAATAGTTTACAAGGATTTCAATTTCTCCACATACTAGATAACATTTGCTATTTTCTGTTTTGTTGTTGTTATTGTTTCACACTTACCATCCTAAAAGTATAAGATGATATCTCATTGTGGTTTTTATTTTCATTTCCATGATAATCAGTGATGTTGATGGTCTTTTCATATACCTATGGCTATTTGTGTATCTTCTTTGGAGAAATGTCTAGTCTATCTAAGTCCTTTGCACAGTTTAATCTGTATTTAATTGTCAACTATATTATTTACTATGTGGCTTTGTAAAAATAGTGTATAAATGGCTTTCCAGTTTCTCCTCTGATACCTACCTCAAGGTGTTGATGAACTTGTTAGTATGTTTCAAGAAAGTATCAGGCACATCCTAAGTGTTCAGTAAGTATTTTTATTTCTTTAGTTTTTAGTTATTCTCAGGGTGAACTTTAATCCTAATGAAAAAAAATGAGTTATGCCTCCTTGATATAAGAGTTTTAAAATTTTATGTTCATTACATTTTTTTCTTAACCTGACTTTCATATGATTACTTCCATTTTCTGACTTATTTTAAAAAAAGCTCATGAGCTTGAGAAATGTTCAGTATGTCCTAAAAACAACTACAACTAAAAATACCCCCATATTTCAATTTATTTGGGAAAGATTTGGTTCTATAAGGGAAATAAACAAGATAGCTAAAGATCATGAGTTAAACCTTTTGTGTTCTCTTACAGTATATAGTGTTTAAAAGAGACAATTAAAATATAACAGAAAGACAATTACAGGTGAAAAATATCTAAAGAAACATTGCTCTGAAAGAATATAAAATGCAATACTATTATAAATTAACTATCTACAAAAATATCTTTTTGCATTCAAGTATAATTTGAGCATTTAAAATTTTTTAAATTATAATTCCTATTTTTATTAACTACAAGGGTAATTTAAAATCATTGATCTTTTATCTGGCTTAAAATTATTTTATGTAATAATTTTACATTAATTCATGATTTCATTGAGAATTTATATTTATTCTTTAACCATTATGAAGTTTCCATTTTTTCTAAAGGAGAAATGAAAGGAAATATTGTTGCTATATCAAGTATTATCTCAGGAATGTGGTTGCAAGGAGCTGAGTGAACATTCTGAGTGTTGAATTTTCCACATCAGAATACTCTGTGATTTTTTTTTTTAATGCACATGTATGGCGTTATTCCAACATATGTTTAATTGGAATTTTGTAGTAGAGCCCATGAATTGAAAACTTACATCAGCCTCTCAGGTGCTTTTTCTGTACAATCACATTGAGAGTACAAGGTCTATTCCAATCTGTAATTGGAACAATAGATTGCTTCTGAGACATGGCATTACTATTATTATTATTTTCCTAAAATATTCTACCACAGGACTATAGCTATTTTTGCAGTTTCACTATTTTGGAGTGGGTTTTAATATATGCACAATCATTTAACAGAAAATCAGAAGTTTAAATTGAAACCCATAACGCCACATTCTTTTCAATAGATACTTATGCTAATGAAGAATATAAAAAGCTCACACTTCTTTTAGAATTTTACTATCTGCTCCTATGATAGTCTGTACTTTGAAACATCTCATTTAATGGATAGATTCACTAATTATTTGTCATTTAAGATACAGAGAAGCAGATTGCATAGTGTCTCAGTATTTCAATTTGGAAATTAAATACTTCCAGTTCTTAAAATACTAACTGTGCCATTCAATATATGTGTGATTTTCTAAAAGATACATAACTTCTTTAAATTTCACTTTACTCATGTAGAAAATGGGCTAAGTGCTCAGGAAGGACTCACATATAAATTTACATAGAAAGTCATAGTTATTATGAAAAATTCATGATTCAAAATAAACCTTATTATTCCTAAGGACTTAACTAAATATTGGGGTAAAAATATGTTGCAAAGTTTAAAGATAAAAGTAAAACTCTCTTTGATATAAATAGTGATTGATAATGTGATCCACAGAGAAGCCCTGTGAGGGATTTCATGTGCAACTGAATGAAGGCCAGGCCAGGGAGGTGGATACAGAAACCTAAGATCATTTTAGTACCATTCTAAGAATGTTTCTTTTCAGATCCAGGAAAACTTTCTATTTTACCATGGGCTTTCAAATAATCGTGGCAAATAAGCATGACCATGATTCTGTTGTTTAAAAAATTCAGACCTGTTAATGTAGCTGAATTTTTTTTTTTAATGGAACACAGTGTTATAAACTTTGAGTACGTTTATCAGCAACTCCTCACCCATTGAGTATTTCTTAATGAACTAATTGTTAGGTATACAAAAATGTTTACTTCTTCCTTTAAGGGTTGCACTCTGCAACTAGGCAGGCATAACCATGTTTGGGCAGATCGATTATGTTGTTTTGTAGTGAAGCTTGAGTCAATTAAAGAACAGAATTTTATTGCAAGCCATGATAATTTCTCTTTTAAAGCATGCTTTCTGAAAATATGAAGGAAAATATGAAGGAAAAAAATATGAAGGAAAAGCATGCTTTCTGAAAATATGAAGAAATGCTTTCTGAAAATATGAAGGAAAATATTAGGAGAAAGGAGAGGGAGAGAAAGAGAGAGAGAGGGTAAATTAAAATTAAAACAAGGTATGTTAGCAATATTAGCCACTGTGAGATATCTTTTAGGTTTTGCCTTCTTTAAACCAAACAATTAAAACCATCATATATATTTCTCTCTAAATATTGTAAAGAACATAACATTCGAATTCTGGCTAAAACATAATTTACTTCTGGAAAGACCACAGCAGCCTATTAAAATGGAGAGTGATGTTTTCTGGGTACCCACCCCTTTGCTATTCCTCTATTTTACCACACATTGATTATGAGGGTCAAAACAGTGAGTTATTTCTTCAGTTTGCATGTGGCTTTTCTGGATCTTTTTGTTTCACATTACACTTCCTCTACTTTATTTATTTTCCACTCTTGGCATTAGGCATTCCCTAGATACTCATTATGCCACTAAGAAAAATGAATATAATTGAGAAATGAAGTTAAGAGTCTGCAGTTGCTTCCTTCCCATCTATCAACTCTATCCTCTACTTCTGTACATGGCCAAAGAGCTTAATTTGTCATGATTCTTAAGTTCTACAGCAAACCAATGAACCTTACATAATATACTAATCTAACTAAATATATTTATAACATCTTGGTCTTTTAAATAACATGTCAGAGTATAAAGTTACATAGGAACATAAACTTATGATAACAGGAGAAACAGAAAAAATGGTACCTGCAACAAAGATTCCTGTGTATTATCTCTTCACATGCTTTTCGCTCTCAATATATTTTTTAAAAATTACTCAAATGCTGAGCTTTCAAGCGACAATTCATAGTATAAATAAGTAGTTGCATGTCTTTATTGTGAAATTAATTACGTTTTCCTAAATAGCATTGCCAGATAAAATGCAGAGTGCCTAGGTAAATTTTAACTTCAGATAAAACTATGAATAATTGTCTTCATATAAGAATATTCCAATTATTGTATGGAACATAGGTATCAAACATATTAGTTATCTATTTGATATTCAAATTTTACTGGGTGTCCAATGTTTGTTTATGTTCTGGAATTCCTTAATAGGGGTTACATAAAATCAGTGTGATTTCTCTACTTTAAAGATGAAATTAGTTCTCTCTCCTCTCAGTTGTTGTTTTTGGACCATTTTTCTCCTCTCCAAAATCAAATAAGGGAGAGAAAAAAAAATCACTTTAAATACATTCCCTTTAGACACAACTATTTTCTTCCCTCCTAGTAAAATATAATCTTCTGATCTATAATAGTTCACAATAATCATTTTAAATTCAAAACCTCATAATCTTCCCACATTTCATTCTTCAACTTGGTTGCTTGACTTACAGCCTCAGTTTTCTGATGAGTTTAAGGAAATTTATTATTTTCAGAGTGGTTTAAATTGATGTCTTTTAAAACGAGGGTTTTGAAACTGGGGTTTTATTATTTTTAGTTTACAACAGCAATTTTGCAAGTAACTACATTCTCATAAATTTTCAAAAGAGTATGTCATCAAACTTTTGGATATTGCCCATGTGATAGGTGAAAAATATCTCATAGTATTTTTGTTAGGATTATATTAAATTTATAAATGAACAAAGGGATAAATTAGGTATTTTGACCTTTAGTCTTCTATTTTGAATAAAGATTGTCTATCTACATAATCCTATGCTAAAATATTGCCTTCCTCTCTCTCTCTCTCTCTCTCTCTCCACACACACACACACACACACACACACACACACAAATATATATACATCAATAATTTTTTTCCTATGGAGGTTTTTAAAAACTTTTTTCTGTTACCTTTGTACTATTATCTCAAGGATAGCACAAATGTTTTATCTTTTATTTTTTATGAGAAATCTATTTTCCATTGCTATTCCATTAAGAGTAATATTAAAATTAGCAGCCTCTTATTCCCTTTCCCTGCCCTCACCTCCAAAGCTCATTTAACTTATTATCTTGTTATTTGTAGTTAATACTTATAAGGCTCTTAGAGAGCTCATTTAAATTTGTATTTGTCATCTTCACACCTCGCTCCAGTTTTTACGTATACATTAGGAAAGAATATATTCATTATATACTGTTCTGTCTCCCTGTTGGCCATTACATTGCCTTGGTTCTGTAAGTGTGAAATATATTTAATGTGCACCACCAATATTTTAATCTCTCATCATTTACTGTGTTGTCTGAAGCTTCTAGAAGATTCTTGAGAAAAGTTTCACCTAAGTTTCACTTTTATATTATCTGAGCTATCTTATGTCAATAACAGTTTTTTCCAGCCTTTATATTTGAAGTCATGTTTTACTGAATATAAATCTTCAGATACAATTATAAACCCTTGACAATACTACATATTTGTATTATCTGTTGTCCACTGGAATTGGGCATTTCTGTCAAAATGTCTGTTGAATCCTCAATTTTCTTTTTCTTATAAGTGGCATTGTCTTTATTTGGACACTCAAAATATATAATTTTTCTTTCTCTTTCAATCACAAATGTGATTACTAGAATGTATTTCAAGGCTGGCAATTCTGCTTTGATTTTCCAGGTTAGCAGTGTGCCCTCTAAATATGTAGGTTTAAGTGAGTTTAAATTTATTTTAGAAGTAATAAGACAATAGTAATTAAATTCATTTACAATAACACTTATTTAATTTTATTATATTATAATGCTAATATTTATATTGTTTCATTGCTTTGATTTTTTTATTTGGTGAGCCAGATAATACACGTATTTTAGATTTCCTTAAGTTCTTTGGGCTTCTTTGTAAAATTAGAAAGTATTTTTACTAGTTTTGCAGATTTGTATTTGAGCATGCTTTCATTTACTGTTGTATTATAATGTTGACTCTTACAATAATGTAGAGTAAACTTGCAAGAGATTTAAATACAGTCCTTTATTGTTGCATAATTTTCACACATACTTTTTGTGCTTTTAGTAGAGAAAGACATATCGAATACTCTTTCCATTTGCATAATTTGACAATTCCTTCTTCTCTTTGTTTTGTAAAATGACAAAAACATTCCCTCCTACTTTCTGAAATTTTCCTCAATTGTTTTCCTGTTGCACTTTAACTATACTTCCTCTTTTCTTTGTCCTTGTTCTGACATATTTAGTTCTTACTCTAAACGGAGGCTTCACTGATTTCTTTCTTCAGAAAAACAACTTCTCCTTTCTTTATTATAGAAAGGATATTTAAATGATTGGTTTCCGAAGTTCCTAAGACTCAGATGTCATGAGCATCTTCAAACCGTATCATGGTCAACCTTATATCCTTTGACGTGAATTTAAGGATTCATGGTGATTCTGCTGTTCCCAGACAAGCCTGCCATGTTTTGTAGTAAGTACCTACTAATAACTGCGGGTATTATGATCCTTATAATTGTCTTCACCTTCTGCCACATGTTTTGCTTTTGTAAGCAGATCTTGCAGCTCTTTTTATTCTATGCTTGTGTTTTTGTTCCATGGAATGTCTTTATATATATACTGAAAAGATTATCACAACCCAGGTAATTAACATATCCATCAGGTCACACACTTACTTTGTTTACTTTTTGTGGTGAGCACAGTTAAGATCTACTCTGTCAGCAAATTTCATGTGCATAATACATATTAACTATGGTCACTGTGTTACACAGTAGACCTTCGAAACCTATTTCTCTTCTATATCTGAAAGTTTGTATCATTTGACCAGCATTTCCCCATTTTACTGCCTTGCCTCAGTCCCTAGAAACTACCATTGCCTTCTGTTTCTATGAGTTTCTCTTTGTTAGAATTTACACATAAGTGAAATAATGCAATATGAGATTTGTCTTTTGGTGTGAGGTTTATTCAATTAACATAATGTTTAGGTTTATTCATGTTGTTGCAAATACATACAAACACACGCGCACACACACACACACACACACACACACACACACCACATTTTCTTTATTTTTCCTTTGATGGACCGTCAGGTTGATTGGGCAAGAGTGGGCATCCTTGTCTTGTTTCTGATCTTAGATTAAAGGCTTTCAACTTTTCATCATTGGGCATAATGTTATCTAGGGATTTGTCATATATGGCCTTTATTGTGTTGAGGTATATTCCTTTTACTCCTAATTTGTTGAGTTTTATAATAAAAATATATGAATATTTTAAAATGCTTTTTCTGCATCCACTGAGATATTATTTTTCCCTTCTTTATCTTAATGTGATATATCACATTTATTTATTTGCATATGTCAAGTATTCCTTGAAATAAGGGGATAAATCCTAGTTGATCATGGTGTATGATCCTTCTAAGGTGCTGTTAAATTCAGATTTATAATCATTTGTCAAGAATATCTGCATCTATGTCAGCAGAGATGTTGGTCTGTAGTTTTCGTTTCTTGTAGCGTCTGTGTTTGGCTTTTGTGAGACAGTAATGGCAAGCTTCTAAAATGACTTTAATAGTTTTACCTCCAGGTTTTTGGAAGTGTTTGAGAATTGGTATTAGTTGTTACTTAAACTTTTAGTAGAATTCAGCAATGAAATCATCAGGTTCTGAGGGTGTTTTTGTTGTTGTGAGATTTCTGATTACTGATTTAATATCTTCACTTGTAATTGAACTGTTCAGATTTTCTATTTCTTCATTGTTCACTCTTGGCAGGTTGCATGTTTCTTGAAATTTATCCATTGCTTCTGGGTTATCCTCTTTGCTGACATATAATTCCTATCAGTAGTCTCTTAATTGCATTTCTGTTACATGAGCTGTAATGTCTCTTCTTTGATTAACAGTTTTATTTTTTCAAGTACTCTCTCTTTTTGTCTCAATAGGTCAAGCTAAAGTTTGTCAATTTTGTTAGTCTTTTCCAAAAACCAACTGAGTTTTGTCGATCATTTATATTTTTTCTACTTCCAATTTTATTTATATTTTCCCTGATATTTGTTATTTATTTTATTCTGCTAACTTTTGACATAATTTTAAAAGCTGGTTCTTAGAGTTAGATTGCTTATTGGAGATCTTTCTTTTTACTTACTGTAAAAATTTATTATTCTACAGATTTTTTTCTTAGAACTGCTTTTGCTGCATTTGATATATTGTAATATATGTTGGTATATTTGATACATTCCATTTTCATTTCTATTAATAATTTTTAAAATTTTGCTTTTGATTTTCTCTATAACTCACTGGTTGTTCAAGAATATGTTATTTTTCACATATTTATACATTTTTAAGTTTTTCACCTGTTACTGATTCTAGTTTCATTGCATGTGGTTCATAGAGATATTTGACATGATTTTAATATTAAGTTTATTGGGACTTGTTCTGTAGCCTAACGTGATTTCTCATGGAGTTTGTTACACATGTGCTTAAGAAGAATGTGTCTTCTGCTGCTTTTGTCCCCAGGTTTTCTGTGCTAGGCCTGGAGCTGCATTTATGGTGAATCAGATACTCAATTGACTCTCCTTTATTTATTCAAAGGATATCTCTTTCTATACTGTGCTTTCCAGGCTCATGAGAGGAATGATGCAGATAATTTGAAACTGTCCTTCCTACAATTTTTAATACATCAGTTTTAATTTCCATGCGCAACTTAGGTACCGTAACATCTTACTGCATCCTTTAGCTCTTGTGAAGGTATTTTTGTGAATGGATAATTGTCAAAACTGATGTTTCTGTGAAGAGCTAATTGCTGAAAAGTTTTAATCCACCATTTTGCTTACATCACTTTCCTACCAATTTTGTTTCAGATATTGTCTATTAATATCAGTTTTTATTGTATTTACTCTATTATCTTTAGATACGGTTTAAAATCCAATACATTTACATTTTCCCACAGTGATAATATTTTTGTATTATTCATTTACTTCTATAAATTTTTATTTTTATAAGGTATCATAATTTTCTGCCTGATGAACTGCCTTTAACAATACTTAAAGTATATATATATATGTCTTCCATCAGTAAATACCCCCTTTTTATTTATCTGAAAATGAATTTTTTGTCTTTATGTTTAAAAGTTATTTCACTGGGAATGTAATTCTAGGTTGTCACGTCTTCTTTCCCCCCGTACCGTAGAAATTATAAATGATTTACTTCTCTGACTTGCATAGTTTCTGAAGAAAAGTCTGCTGTAATTTTAATCCTAGTTAGATAATATGTGATTTTTTTTTCTCTGGCAGCCTTCAAGATTTTCTTTTTGTCTTTAGTCTTCAGAAATTAGGCTATGATGCACTAGGTTATTGTTATTATTTTATCCTACTTGTGTGTCTCTGAGCTTTAGGTATCCCTAGGATTTTTACTTTTATAAAACCTGAGAAATTATTATTCTTTCAAATTAATTATGTATCTTTCTCTCTCTCACTCTCTTTGCACTGCTTTCAGTATTTCAATTATGTCTATGTATTGTATGGGCTATTTATATTCTTACATATTGTACAGAGCATATATATTCTTACATAGGTATAGAATGTTCTTTTTAAATTTGTGTTCCAATTTGGAGAATTTATATTTATTTATCTTCACATTAACTGATACACTAGTCTGTTTGTCAGTTCTGGTAATAATCCCATTAAAGGAATTCTTCACCTTTGATATGTGTTTTTCATTTCTTCCATTTCAGTTTTACTCCATTTTATAGTTCTGAAATTCCTAGTCTCGTCCAAATATGTTATCTTCTTTTTCAAGATTGTTTAACACATTTTTCATAGATATTTTTGTTTCCATTTTAGTGGAACATGTGGTCCATCTCTGTGTCTCCCTCTGTTCTATTTTATCAGTTAATAATGGGTTGTAGCTTCTTTGCATTTTTGTGAATTGCCTTATTTACATTTTAATTCTAAACATTGTGTGCAAAAGAACTGATACTAGAAATAATATTTCTGTTTGGCATATGTTTTCTTCTGTCTGAATATCAGTTTTGGGGGTTGAATCTTGTAAATCTGTAGCTGATCTGGAATTGGTTTATATTTAAAGTCAGTAATCATAATCAGTTATGTTCTAAAATGTTTCCAGACACTGAACCATTACTTCTAGGAAAAATCCAGATTTAGGTACCTGGGAGCTCATGGTTACAACATTTTTATTAACCAATCAGTATATAACTTATGTGTTTTCCTGTGTAAAGACAACTTATTTAATAAAGAGAATCTAACATAGGCATTTTCTCTGTAAGGTACCTCCTTGCCTTCTTGTAGTTCCGAATACTGAACAATACTTTAGCACTATACTTAAGGGCCAAAATAAAAATAAGAATTCAAAAACTGTATTATTAAATAATTGTTGGAAAGGATGCATTTACAATATAATAGCTGAAACAAGAAAGTAGAATTTTGCCTTATTCAACCTCATCTGGGAATGTGTGCATCAAGAAACTCAAATTTTTCACTCCTCTGTGCATTCACAAATAACTATGAAAGTGCTACAAATATGGATTTTGAAGTGACAAATAAATTTTAGCAGGCAGGTGAATTTGTAAATAAAGAATCCACAAATAGTGAAGATTGACTATGTTTGTGTGGTGACTTGCAATGTAGCATATGCTTCAAGGTCACTGTGTACAGAGTAGTAACTTCAGAAAAACTGGGGTTATGTTGCTTGCTTGTGCTTGCTATGACACCTGGAGGGTTTGAAGAGTTCTTCTCAGTGCATACCTGCATCACAAAAGAAATATCTCTTTCCCATTGGTGCTTGTTACTGGATTCAGTGTAAATGTTGAGTTCATAAGATTTTCTCAGTTCTCTTTTCTTTAGACCCAGTCTTAGGTAGGCACACTGCATAGCCATGACTTGGAAACAATGTTTAACACTCCTGCCCATTTCCCAGTGGCAAACAAGAAATGCTTATTGTTCATTATAGGCTGTAAATCAGGGATATAAAACATTTTCCATAAATAATCAGATAGTAAATATTCTAGGCTTTTAGTCACATATGCTAAAAAAAACTTTATAAAATGTAAAAAAGCATTCTGAGCTCATGGACTTGTCAAAAATAGACTGAGGCGTGGAATGAGCTCCAGACTCTAGCCTACCTAGTGGTGCTTAGCACAGGTTGTTTTCATGTTCTTCCCACCTGTGGCAGATTAACTCTGCCTTGGATTAGCAGGGATCTGGGGACATGAGCAAGCATGTTTCTGCTACACAAGCAGTAGAGTCTTACAATCTAGTGTCAATAAAAAGTTCTGATGGAGTGAATACATTTTCTACCCTTCCTCAAAGGCAGCAATTGGTATCAAGCAGGGGACAAGGTCACAGGCAGGTTTTATGCCTGTAAATCAGTGGTTGTCAGTCTTCACCCTACATACAAGCAGATTATGGTTATGTGTTTTTGAAGTATATTGCCTCTACCCTCAAACATTGGAAAGTACTGAATATCTGCACCATGAAGGGTGTCTTAGATCTCTTTCCTTGCACCTGTATTTTTCAGGAGGATGCTACAAAAGCCTATTAGAAATTCCTAGCAGGTAGATGCATGCTGTCCTGTGTCTGGGACACATAGAAACTCTAAATTGTGATGTTAGACCTTGTCTAGCTTTTGAAAAATGTTTTTTTTAAACACTTCTGTTCTTTTTTCTTACTCACTTATGTAGTTTCCATTTGTTTTCTCCCATGCTTTACTCAAGCCAGAAAAAATAATAATAATATGACTTGTCTCTCCTTAGAGTAACTTGTTACTCATTGGAATTCAGTTTATAAGAATGCCCTGGGATCACAGCTTTCTGGTGAACTGAAATTATTATATACATTTTTTTCATCTTTCACATTTTTTCTTATCGTTAAAATAGCATTCCATTATGGCCTTCTTTATTCAGAGTGGAAGCAGATCTTCTAAACATATTTAATATTTTAATATGTATTTTGATTTGCTTTATCAATCCCATATTTTGCTTTATCTATTTTACTTTGAGAATGAACTAAATTGCATGGAACCTCATTTCTGTCCTCTGTTGAGTACCCTTAATAATAAGACCAAGAACATCAACTTCTCAGTCAAGGAACTTCCATTGTTACATATTCACAAAGACATTTTTGGCTTCTTTTCTGCAAACATATTGAACATTATGAAGGTATGACTTCCTGGAATACTGTGTGGCATTCAGTAACATTCTGTCCAGAATAAGCACACTTCTTTTGTCACACCAAGAATTAAAGAGGTTGCGGACACTGTTTTACTTCCATGCCTATAAGAATAACAATCAACCCTATTTTATATCTTCATCTTATAGGTGGGATATATCCATGAACCCTCACCATGATATAGTCTTTAAACCAGGGATTACCATTGTATTCATTATTCAAACACCTTTTATTTGTTCCATTTATTAATTCTGTTTTTTACTTTCTTTTTAAAATTCATTTACATTAATCTATTTTTACAGTTGTTATTTTTTGTTTTTATTATATTTATTATTTGATTTAACATTTATTTTTCACTATTTTTTTTCTGTACCAATTTTTCATAATCTGTCTTCTTGGCCCATCCCAGGATTAAAAGAAGTAGTTAATCTGATGGAGGTATGTGTGCACATTTGTCATATTTGACCCAGCATTAGATTGTCATAAGTTTATCATCAGAATTCACAATGACTTGAGTCTTCAGTTTTTTAGTAATACCAGAAACATGTGAGTTAAGCTAGCCTAATAAAGGAGTGAAACATAACTGAGCTAAGTTAGCCCATAACGAAAGTTTACATTTCAGTGACTATTTCTTCTAATTTCTATTTCTCTTTCTTTCAGTTGGCTTAGAATGACAATGAAGAGAAAGGATTGTTCTTTTGCTAATGAATGAGTAGAAACTGGCAATGTTCCAGTCCCAAGTCTAGGCCTGGCGAGGCTTGCATTTTGACAAAAAATAATCCCCTTCTCAGTTGCTGCTCTTTCAGCATAGACCCTATCATGAACACATGGAAAATGGCCTTCCCTAGCTAATCCCAGCCAAACCAAACCCAGGTGCCAACTAGAGCCAAACAGCCAAACCCACCCTACACCAACCATTCCCAACTGATCTTTATCCATGAGAATAAATTGTTGTGGTTTTCAGCCATGTTGTAGCAGGTAGCATTTTTGTAGCAACAACTAGTTGATACAAGGGATGTTATTTCATAGCCTTTTAAACTCCAATATCTGAAGCATGGAGAAATCATGAAATACAGATAAAGGATGTTATTAGGCCTCAAATGCTGAAATGAGATCATAGAACATCAGCTTTAGCATAGATAGAAAGAATATATTGAGATTTCTTTTTCTTTTTAATATTAGGTAAGTGTAAAAAAAACCCCACAAAATATATCGCTCAAAGAATTAGCACCATATAAACAAATAACTAGTGTCCCACAACCCCATTCTCTCTCAGCAATGCATGAAGGGGATGAACTGGGAGTTGTGATATCTTAGCAATTAAAATATATTCAGGTCCAGATTTGAACACCTGCAGATTTAAACAGAAAGGCAATAGTAAGCTAAGAAATGAAGTACAATCTTTGTAAGCAACATTCCTAAAATGACATTTGTCTTAATGTTTTTAATTCCCTATTATAAAATAGGAAAAGAGAGTGCCAATTAAGGGCTGTTTACTAGGTTAAATATCCTGTGTCCTGTATGGTGACAGATTGTCTTTCTACTTAAAAACCTAAGCAAACTGTTACAAGAATCCATATATTTTAATATATTGGTACAGATCAAGTGAATAATGCATTTAGATTAATAAATATAGCACACAATGGAGAATAACACAACCTGAAATTTCGTTTCAAAGACAGTCAAGCTGCATATGTTGATAAAATAAATTAAATTTCAACTTATGTGACATTTTTCAAAATCAAGCAAAAATAAAGCATTTAAATGTCAGCACAATTTTTGTATTCAGTTAAATCTTTTTCAAACTGAATCATGTTTCTTTACTTCCATTTTAAATAGCAGTTAATTAATATGTTCGTACTGGAATTCAGAGTAAAATAAATTTGGAAACTGACACAATGAGTGTGTAAATAGTAACTTGGAAAAAAATCAATAAAATTCTTTGTGACAATATTACCATATTAAATTTATAGCAGCTGGTTAAACAATACACATCCTCCTCCATACTTCTAAGTTTTGCTCCAAGATCTTTTTTAGAGACTGTATTATTTCATGGTAGAATTGTAAAGAGTCAGTTAAAATAATTTTTTTGAACATTCAGTGCACCTTCAATAAAGGTTCTATTTTGAAGATTTCTCCAAATAATAGCTTGCTTAAATATCTCAGAAATAGTTTTTCTTTAGGGCACATGTAGGTTTTCACCATGGGTAATTCTAAAATAGAATATTTTTACTCAGAAAGGGAGCCTCCCACAGGGAATGTTAACCTTTTAAAGATATAATCAAGATCAAACTTTATACAGGACAATCATGAACTTTGACATCTATTTTAAATTATTTCTTTTTCATCCATCTTACTTCCTCAAAAATAATTTTTGTTTCAGAGCTAGTTTATCTTTTAGTTAAGGTTTTTTATGTTCTCAAATATTAAAATACATACTATTATTTTATGGCTGTGGAATGTATTAGCAGACCAAGTAATAAAACCTGTTACTGTTCATAAGAAGCAATGCTGCAAAAAATGTCACTTGTTAACACTTTACAGGGTCTCTCTAAGTGGCCAAAAAGAAAAAGAGACTAAATTTTCACCTCTTGCAAAACCTGTGCTTTTTTCTGACATGCCAGTTTAGTAATTCTATTATTAACTATATGTTTTGATGTGTAAGGAAGAATCAAATTCATGGTTCGTCTCTAGCAGATGTACAACAGTATATGTATGCATTTCTATTTTCTAAGAACACTATCATTATTTACTTACATTAATAGTCTAATTTTATATTTATTCTCACACAGTATGTTATGAATATTTTTGTTCATATATATTAAAATCACATATAACTCTTTTCTCATGTGAAACTTGCATGATCAATAGAGTACTTAAAGAATGAAAACAGTAGAAGAATGAATAATCCCATTACCTAAAACAAGAATTTATTAAGTGCTATAGCTAAATTATAGATGTTTCTAACTCTAGCTCTAGTCCTATGAATGGGCCTATAAATGCATACACAATTACATAATGATATATGTTGCTTGCAAATTCTATGTCCTATGAATTGGTTGTAGATACATATATAATTATATATATTACACATATTCAAATGTATATGGAAAATTTTGCTTTTGCAAATGATATAACACACCATTTATTTAAAATATCTTTTACTTTATATTCAAAAATGAGCATTTGAAGTAGATAAAATGCTTTATGGCAAGATTATAAATCACTGAATACTATGGAAGTAAATTAATTTACATAAAGATGTTTTAATTGCTTGATAGAACTTATACAACAAGTTTTTCTATACATAGATCATTGAACACATGTTTTATTACTTTCTAGATGTAGAATTTCTGAGTCAGAATATATACAGAATTTGAAAGCATGTGACATGCACTGTAAATAAAGAAAAGTGGACATGCAGCAAAGATTCTTAGTTTGAAGCGGGATAAATCAAAGCTGATGCTGAGATTTCTGTCTCATGAAATTTAATTATCAGTATGATTGTCAGTGAATTAAATAATAATATACAATACTGGAATCTCTATTATTAAACAAAGTATACCATAATTTAGTTTGAATATATGCCGCCTCCAAATCTCATGTTGAATTGTAATCTCCAGTGCTGGAGGTGGATGTGGTGGGAGGTGTTTGGATCATGGGGACAGATCCTTCATGACTCAGTGTTGGCTGGTGACAGTGAGTTCTCATGAGATTTGGTTGTTTAAATGTGTGTGGCACCTCCTCACCCGCCCACTCTTGTTTCTGCCTCTGCCACATGATGTGCCTGCTTCAGCTTCACCCTCCACCCTGAGTAAAAGCTCCCTGAGTCTTACCCAGAAGCTGAGCAGATGCTGGTGCCATTCTTGCATAGTCTATAGAACTCTGGGCCAATGGAATCAGTTTTCTTTATCCAGTCTCAGGTATTTCTTCTTAGCAAATGCAAGAACAGCCCAATATACCCTATTATTATTCATTCTGACACAAATATAGAGAAATTTAATTATACTTAAAATATTATTATAGTATCTGTAAAATGTCCTGGAAATAAATAAAGCAGTACATATTTTTATATGCAAACTCAGAGTAGATAAACAGACATATTAGCAAATGAAAAGATATGCAACCTCATTAATTTTCAAAACAAATAAATAATTACTACAGTGTTTTCATGTCCAAAAGACAAAAGCAGTATTCTTCATAAATGGAATAAAACAAGGATCTGGGTCAACAAGTCATTTCAAACTCTTTGTGGTAATGGAAATGAATGTGTCCTCTTTGGAGAGTATTAAGACAATAACTTTAACAGTACACATTTTCTTTGACAACACAATTACAACTCTAGGGATACATCCTAAATACAGATCTCATGTAACTATAAAGTTATGGACCAATAAGACAAAGGTGTGTTTGTTTTTCTTATTTTCCTATTTTCTGTATGAAGTTGTCATTATCCTCATGTCCTAATTCTAGCTTCTTCACACTGACCAAGAAAAATGATATAATTTCATTGAGTAATTCAGGGAGCTATTAATGAGGATAACTTTACAGAGAAATCAAGAATATTTCACTACACTGCTTTATTCCACATTTTCTCCATGTGAGAGAGAGAGGACCACTTTTCTCAAGCCAAGTAATGGGCCTTCAATAAACTTGAGAGATTGACTGACATGTTAACCTGCAGTTTAAAAAATATATTTAGCATACAGTGTCTCTCACTCAAAGAGAAAGATGCTGTCATTGCAGCTGCCCCTGCCTATGGGATTGCATAGGACAGAGGTATACTGAGGCTGTAGTTGCAGAGCGTGCAAGTTTCCCATGGAACAGACATTAACTCCATAATAACTACTTCTGGAATTCTGAGATGCCATTTGCAAAGGGCTGTGCTGCTGGAACTCGAATGAGAGGAAAAATGCAATTGAAGATTGCATTGCCCATGGCAAATACACTGTCGATGAAAGATCCTCAGCAACTTGAGGTGAAGGACTAGTTAAAGAACTCAGACATGCTAATAGGAGAGAAAGAATAAAGATTGGATTCTGTCACATACAGAGGCCAACAGCATCAGATTAAAATCTTACCAGCCGAAATTCTTCCAAGTTTTTTTCTACCTGTCAAATGAGATATTTCTGATGCTTTCTCTTGCCTCTATTACTATATACCCCAAAACTAGAAGGACCCCAAACCACAGCTACTGAATGGAAAAATAAGAACAAGAAAGACAGACAAGCTTATCTTATTACCTACTTTACTGCAGACTTCACAGTCAGGGCAGGCCCAAATTGGAGAGATAAACAAATGAAAACTGATTACTTTGATATGACATTTATTAGGCTGTCTTACCATAAATGATTGAAAAACATTTTATTACTTGAGCCTGACTGAGAAACTGCAGGACTTGCACAAAAGTGTTTATATAGCATGGGGAAGATATGAGCTCACAGAACAAACTTAAAGGCACAGTCCATAACCCAGAAGAAAGTAAGCTTACCTAGTAAACTGTATTAAAAGTTTACAAAGATATTCACTGCAGTATTGTTAATTTTAAATAAAACTTAGATTAAAACCTTGTTTCAACTAGAAAACCGATTAATGAAAGTATAAACAGCTTTAAAATGCAATACTATAAATCCTTAAAAAAATGATGGTAGGTTTCACTTGTGATAAAGGTATGACTCAAAAGACAGTGTTAAACGCAAGAAGCTACAGACATAAATAACTTAAGAACACAGTAGACCCTTAAACAATGTGGGGGGTTACAGGTGCCAACCCCTTGCACAGTAGATAATCCACATATAACTTTAACTCCACAAAAATTTAACTATGAATAGCCTACTCTTGACTTTACCAATAACACAAATGGTTGATTAGCATATACTTTGCATATGTATTATATACTGTATTGTTACTATAAAGTAAGTTAGAGAAAAGGTTAGGGTTAGGGTATTTATTGATACTGCAAGTGTATATTATCTGTTTACAAAATGAACCTCTTCCTGAAATGGCAGGCAACTACAGCGGCAGACCTCAGTCCTCTGTACAAATCAAGTAATTCAGTTTTCTTCTGTAATATCATGACTTTTCTCTGCTTCCTGGGAGCACATCCAGCATTACTAGTGGTACTTCGAATGGGTGCCATGTTGTTACTCAAAGTTTACAAAAGTTTTCAACATTGAACTAAACACAAGGAAAGGTACTTGAGAACTGCAAGATCATTTACTGCATTATGGAATTTACTGGAGATATGACTGGTGACACAATGATTAGCATTGCATGCCATGGTAAACAGATTCTCACATTTGAGCTCCTCACAATAGCAACAGGAAGTGGCTGTAAAATGATTACAGCAGTGTAGTATGTACTACAGTTAATTTATGCAGTTAGAATTGAATACTGCTTATTTCTCTACAGCATTTACTACTCTACCTCAAATGGCACCATGTATGGTCTGTAAATGTTTGTGTCCATGTTTTGATACATTTTAACTTCTTATAAATTTGTGTATCTTATGGTAATAAATGATAAAATAGACTAATATCTACACATATTTTAGGCATTCTTGCTATAACTTTTTCTTTTTTTAATATTCTAGGGTACATGGTTTGTTCGTAAGTTTTTTGAAACTGTAACAAATCTCTGATAAATTTTCCAGTATAATTATAGAAAAACATCTGCATGTAAGTGGATATTGGCAGTTCAAATCCTTGTTGTTCATGAGTCAATTGTATAGTTAATTACATGTTATTCATTCCATAGTTTGTTTATTTTTCTTAAACTAGCTGTTTCTGAAACTCCCTGAGCAAACTAATTTCCTTGGATTTAGCTTATTTTCTTCTTCATCAGGTGAATTTATTTTATGTTGCATCAGTAAAAGACTCCTACAACTTAGTTGCTTTTAACAACAGTGTTTCATTTTTTTGTTCCTCTTACATATCCTTATGGGTCACCTTAAGTTCTTCTCTTCATTCAACAATCAAGGTTGAAGAAGCAAGTTCACCCTGGGGAAAGATAGCCTCATGACAAGTAAGAGTCATGGTGAAAAAGAGCTAATAAGAATTTCAGAACTGCCAGGCATATGTCATTCTTGCTCAGGTTTAATTGTCCAGAAGTCACAAGGCCAATCCTCATGTTTCCAGGGCAGGGAAATACAATACTCTTACTGGAGGTGAAGAAAATAACTAGGACCAACTCTATCAAATGATTAAGAATATTTTAAAATTTTATTAAGTGCCATAAAGTAATGTCTAATTTTAGGGAATTTTGTTGTTGTTGCAACACAGCAAAACCTGATTTTTAACTGAAAATATTTTCAAATATACAGTAGAGTTGAGAGATTTTAACTATGAAATTCCACATACCTAACATCTAGAATCTACCACCAAGATTTTATTGTAAAGCTTGATTTTGGGGGGTATTCTTTGAGGTATAGAAATTTCTTTCTCATATATTGGAAATAACAGAGCAAGTATTATTATACTCATTTTACACAAAAGGAAATTGAGTTTCAGAGCCTTTACTAGGTCTAATTACTAGTTGAATGCCTTACTAGGTCAGGTTTTCTGAGTTTGGCTGTACACCATTTTGTTTAAAAAGCTTTAAATATGTTGATGCCTGAATTCCACCTGAAGAGATCTTAAAAATGTATCACTGCTAATTATTTTAGATTCCACATATAAGTGAGATCACACAATATTTGTCTTCCTGCATCTGGATAATTTCACTTAGTATAATGTCCACTAGCTTTATCCATGTTGTCACAAATGGCAGATTTCTTTTTTAACGGGTGAATAATATTTTATTTTATGTATGCATGTAATATACAACTGTAACATATAATTCCACTGAATGGGTGCATGTCTGTGTCTATGTATATATATATATGTACACACACATAATTTTTCTGTATCTATTCATCTGTTAGCGGACATTTAGGTTGTTTTAATATCTTGGGTGTTGCAGATAAAACAACAACAAACATGGGAGCGCAGATCTCTTTGATTTACTGATTGTATTCCCTTTGAATATATACCCAGAAGTAGCATTGCTGGATCATATGGTAGTCCTATTTTAAATTATTTTCTGTTTTCCATAATGGATGTACCAACTTACATTTCCATTAACTATGTACAAGGGTTTCCTTTTCTCAACATCCTTGCCAACACTTGTTTATCTTTTGTCTTTTCAATGATAGCCATTCTAACATGTGTGAGGTGATATCTCATTTTCAACTTACATTTCTCTAATTATTAATGATCTTGAACATTTTTAATATACTTATTGACCATTTTCACGTTTTCTTTTTAGAAATGTCTCTTTCAGTCCTTTACCCATTTTTTAATTGAGTTATTTGGTTTTTAGTTACTGGATTGTACATGTTTCATATATATTTTGGATGTCAACCCTTTATCAGATAGAGTTTGCAAGTGTTTATATATGCACTGACCAATCTTTTCTTTCTCTCCTGAGGGAGAAGCCCCAGTATAGGAGTTTTCCTCCTGGATGCATGTGCTATGCCCTTAGGGCATGGGCAAAGATAAATGCACAAAACATTGAATTTTCCTTTTGCTGGAATATTTCCTTGAGTTTACATTGGCCTGGCCACTGTAGCTCTCAGCTGGTCTCTCAGAAATATTTTAGTCTGGATATTGTTGTTAAATGGATGTCTTTTGAGGAAAGCTAAGGTCTGGAGCTTCCTAGTTTTCCATCTTGCTTATGTCACCTCTGAGAACTTTGTGAGATATATATCACCCTCAGAAACTATACATTGAAGTAGATGATATAATGTGCCACCCAGCTCCTCTTTTTAGAACTCAGTCATTCATTCCTCCAGTCTTCAGGAGTCTTGGCAACTGATGGCTCAGAGTGGAGTCTCTTCCTGAGAATTGCCTTTTCTCTTAAAGAACTGCCTTGCCCACGTTTACAGACTCATGAGCAGCAGCCCACATCCAGTGACTATTCTACATAGTGGTTCTAAGATTCCTTGATGCCGCATTGGACAATGATTCTGAAGGGTTATGCCATTTTTAGAGCTTCTGAATCCATCTGAAGTTTAGTTCTTTTTTTTTTTTTCTAAGTTCTGCTTCCCTTGCTCTCTCACAGATGTTATTCCTGACAACACTGCTCAATAAACTTCTAGTCTACAAATTCCTTTTTCAGTTTTCCTGAGGGAATCTGGATGAAGACATTTAGTTAACCTGTCTCTACTGAAATATTTGTATCTTGTTTTCTGTAAACCTGAAAACTCCACTGAATCATTATGTATGTGTGTGTATATGTTTGTATGTTTACGTGTGTGTACATAGTGGGTATTGCCCTCCATACTCCATGTAGGAATTACCTTTATCTCTGATCAATCTAAGGATGTTGTTGCAAGATAATGTTGCCATATTATTTATATCCTTACTCGTTCTTAATGTGCTGACTCTCATTAAGGTATGAAAGAAGACTTTGAAAATATCCTTAATCACATCAAATTTTCTAGTTTTTTTTTTCTGCTAATTTCTAGTTGCTCAAATGGGATTTTTTTTCTCACTCATGAAATCTATTAAAGTCTTAATAGTGCAAATCACTGATACACTGATAAACATTACATGTGGTTAGAACTATAAAGTTGAATAAATTCAGCAAAGTTTGAGATAAATTATACGCTATTCTATTATAAATTTGACAGAAACCCTACACTTTATCATGTCTTATCAAAGAGGAAACAAATGGAGGGATGCATAAATGTCGTCCCTTTTCATACTCTTTCAGGTTATATAGTTTTGAAATAGCTTTTATGTTTCTTTAAGAAGAAGCCCTTAAATAGTGGATATATAAGTTATTGATATGGTTTGGCTCTTTGTCCCCACGCAAATCTCATCTTGAACTGTAATCCCTTGAAGTGGTCCAGGTGTCCAGGGAGGGACCTGGTGGAAGGTGAATGGATCGCAGAGGCTCTTTTCCCCATGGTGTTCTCATGATAGTGAGAGAGT
The DNA here is from genome assembly GCA_963573645.1 of Pithecia hirsuta. Lineage (NCBI taxonomy): Eukaryota > Metazoa > Chordata > Mammalia > Primates > Pitheciidae > Pithecia > Pithecia hirsuta. Next base: position 19,846 of record CAUYLZ010065752.1, on the reverse strand, counting down.
TCTCATGAGATCTGGTTGTCTGATAAGTGTCTGGTGCTCCCCGCTTCTTCTCCCTCCTTTTCCTGATGCCTTGTGAAGAAGGTACTTGTTTCTCCTTCACCTTCCACCATGACTGAGTTTTCTGTGGCCTCCCCAGACATATAGAACTGTGAGTCAGTTAAACCTCTTGTCTTTATAACTTACCCAGTCTTGGTTAGTTCTTTGTCACAGTGTGAAAATGGACTAATACAGGAAATTGATACCTATACAGTGGGGTATTGCTATAAAGATAACCTAAAAATGCGGAAGCAACTTTGGAACCAATTAATGGGAAAAGGATGGAACAGTTTAGAGGATTCAAAAGAAGACAGGAAGATGTAGAAAACTTTTGAACTTCCTAGAGACTTGTTGAATAGTTTTGACTAAAATGATGATAGTGATATGGACAATGGAGTCCAGGCTGAGGTGGTCTCAGATAAAGATGAGAAACTTAAGTAAAGGTTACTCTTTCTATTGTTTAGCAAAGAGACTGGTGGCATTTTGCCCCTACCCTAGAGATCTGTAGAACCTGAACTCGAGAGAAATGATTTAGGTTATCTGGCAGAAGAAATTTCTAAGCAGCAAAGTGTTCAAGAGGTGATAGAGCATAAAAGTTTGGAAAATTTTCAGCCTGACTATGTGAAAAAGAAAAACCCATTTTCTGGGGAGAAAATCAAGCCAGCTGTAGAAATTTGAATAAGTAAGAAGGAGTAAACATTAATCACCAAGACAATGGGAAAAATGTCTCCAGGACATGTCAGAGATCTTTGTAGCAGCCCCTTGCATCACAAGACTAGAGGCCTAGAAATTAAAAATGGTTTGGTGGGCCAGGGTCAGGGTCCCCCCTGCTCTGTGCACCTCAGGATTGGTGCCCTGCATACCATCTGTTTCAGCTCCAGTCATGGATGGCTAAAAGGGACCAAGGCACAGCTCAGGCCATTGCTTCACAGGATGTAAGCCCCAAGCATTGATGGCTTCCATGTAGGTGTTGGACCTGCAGGTATGTAGAAGACAACAATTGAACTTTGAGAACCCCCACCTAGATTTCAGAGGATGCAAGGAAAGGCCTGGATGTCCAGGCAAAAGCTTTGAGGCAGAGCCCACATGGATAACCTCTGCTAGAGCAGTGTAAAGGAGAAATGTGGAGTTGGAACCCCCACACAGAGTCCCCACTGGAGCACTGTGAGAATAAGGTCATTGTCCTACAGAACTAGACTGGTAGACCCACTGACATCTTGCACCATTTGACTTGAAAAGACACCCGCACTCAATGACGGTCCCTGAGAGCTGCCCAAGGCCATGGGAGCCCACCCCTTTTATCAGAATGCCCTGGATGTGAGACATGGAGCCAAAGGAGATCATTTTGGAGTTTTAAGATTTAATGACTGCCCTACTGGGCTTTAGACTCGCATGGAGGCCGTGGCCCCTTTGTTTTGGTCAATTTCTCCCGTTCGGAATGGGAAGATTTACGCAATGCCTGTACCCATGTTGTATCTTGGAAGTAACTGACTTGCTTTTGATTTTACTGGCTCATAGGTGGGAGAAACTTGTCTTGTTTCAGATGAGACTTTGGATTTGAACTTTTGGGTTAATGATGAAATGGGGTACAGTTGGGAAGGTATAATTAGTTTTGAAGTATGAAAAAGGTATGAGATTTGGGAGGGGCCAGAGGAGGAATAATATTGTTTGGCTCTGTATCCGCACTCAAATCTCATCTCAAATCATAATCCCCATGTTTTGAGGGATGGACCTGGCAGGAGGTGAGTGGTTTATGATGGCAGTCTCCCCAATTTTGTTCTCAGGATAGTGAGTTCTCATGAGATCTGGTTGATAAGTGTCTGGCAATTTTCCCTTTTTCTCCCTCCTTTTCATGCCACCTTGTGAAGAAAGCACTTGCTTCCCCTGAGCCTTCTGCCACGATCTTAAGTTTCCTGAGGCCCAGCTATGCAGAACTGTGAGTCAATTAAACATTTTTTTCCTTTATAAATTTCCCTGTCTCGGGGAGTTCTTTTTACAATGTGAAAATGTGCTAATACAATTAAGAATTCTCTCCATCACAGTATTCTATTTCCTTATTTAACTACAAAATCATGAAGTTTAGTTCTTAAAACCAGCCCCATGAGAATGACGTTCATTTCTGCAAGACAGTTTTTAAGACTACAAACATATCAATTTGTTCAAACTTATGATGAACAAGAAACCAGGCAAAAATGCAAATTATAATTAGAATATCCATTTGCAATATACTTACTAATAATCTTAACACTGCATACAGTTTTGAAGAATTTAATACTGTAATTAACTTAGCACTCTTTATGCTTTCAGTATTTAAAGTCTAACATTGCAAGCAATAACCATAAAATAAAGTAGTAAATAATGATAATAACCAATTACTGCAGAAATGGAACAAAACATTGTAATAATCACAGTTTTTTATTGACAACAGCTTCTTTATGGCACTCCAAATCAGTGGATAATTCTACAAAGATTACTCTTATTACCAGTAAAACTTTTGTTTCCACCCATTAAATAAAACGAAGATTTCCTCTCCTTACATGAGAGAACTACTTTATTGTTTTCATTTTTTAAATTTCTGTGAAGCAGTGCCCCCTCATGTTTTGTGATGTAAATTGTGGTTAGAGAAGATAAACTAATTGAAGACCACTTCAAATAATTACATTTAAAGAGTTCTGGGATGAATGCATTACTAATGGAATAATTTTGATTGGTTATAATTACAAACGCGTCCTCATCCAATACAAACACCCCTCAACACACTTGTACACAGACACACTTGCAAACACACATATATATTTCTTGTTTATTTCTTCTTAATTAACACCAGTGTTACACTATTGAATTCTGGAAATCCAAAATCATGAAGATTGTAAAAACCTTCTAGAAGTGAGGGAAGTGTGGAATAAAACTGCTTGAATATATGACTCAGATGATACTTGATTAATGAAAGGCTTTGCATAATTTTTAATGAGTTACACATATTTATATGATATACTTATTTATAATGTAGCATACGATGTATACTAGCATATAAAGTACTACATTGAAAATGAACTACAGATAGAAGTGACATATAGACAAATCACAATGATATAATTGTGAGTTAAAGAGGACAGAGACAACACCATTAGACTCTAGCAATATAAACTTTAAAAAATACAGCAAATTGATGTGTTGAATGTCCAGACAATTTTTATTCTTCATGAGGAAGAAAGAATGAAGTGATATAAAAGGAATATCAGGTGGGCTTCTGTTTATTTTATTTTTGGACCTGGGTTTTATTCCTGGTATTTTTTTTTTTTTTTTTTGGATAATTTTTAGCTGTATACTTGCTTAGGGATCTTTTTCTGTTATATTTTTAAATATATGTGTACGAATATATGTAGAATATATGAAGAAATTTGTAAACATATGCTCTACAAGTATCTTACTTTATAACATCCAAGCAATTCAAAAATAGCAATAAAACTATTGTATTAGCCTCAAACAGTCAATAAAATTCAACAGCAAATATTATATAGGGTCCATATACAAATGAGGATGATATAACTTTAGAAATATATAGCAAAAATATATGTTTACAATGTATTATATTTGTCAGAGAATTTTATGACAAAGTATTTTAAATAAAAAGCTATAATTCATTATAAAATTAGATAAATTCCATTATAAAAATTAGAAAAACATTTTAATAAAAATTTCTCTTTAAAAATTGAAAATAAATTTCAAAAAATTATGACATTTCATTTTGAAAGGTATACATGAAACAATGTTGATTAATATACTATTTTATCCTTTGTGAACTAAATCTTGAAATTTTTAAATTATAAAATACGTTTTTACCATGTATAGAAATGCATACAACATGCTTATGGCAGCCATTTTTATTGTAGGAACTATTGACAACAAAATGAATTTACACAAATTGGGAAATGAATAAATTTTTTAGTATTCAAGTTGGTAAAATGTGTGAGTTGAATCTATGAGAAGGATATTTGGGAGGATTTCCACTGTATGTTTTTAAGTGAAGAGTAAAACAAGGTGGCAAGAGTATACGTAAGACTTTTAAAAACTAAATGCTATGTGTGGTTTCAATTACATTAATTCTATTTGAGTTTGTTGAATATATGGGGGCATATACTGTGAAAAATAGATGGCCAAAAAAATGTAAATTTCTATTTCATTATGGTTGAATTTTATGTGAATTTTGTATTTTTGGTTTGATTTTGTGTCTTATTCAATTTGTTTCAATGGAAATATGTTATTTATATAAATAATTTAATATTTAAAAAGGTATTATTATTACCAAAATATTCAATTACAAATAAAAACAGATTTTAATGCATAAAATATGTGAAATATAAAAAAATTAATCTTTGTATCTTCCCTGTAGTTTAAATTTTCTTTTATATTTCCCATTTTTATCATATTTTTTTCTGTGAAGAAAAGTGTTAATCAGATTATTCAGCTCAATAATTAATGTTTCATTTTTGTTCCATTTAAAAACATTTTTTAACTTAAATTTTTTTTTACATTTAGTGTTTCCATGTGATTTTTCACAATTGCAAATGTTAATATCAAGCCTCAATGGCTTTATTTATTATAAATCTATTCAGCTTGTCGTCTTTAGTTTAACAGTGATTGTACTCCTCAATTATCGAATTATTTTTCCATTAGTGCATTTCCCTTGATGATATCAGCCACTTTGGCAGTAATTAAATAATATGTACTTGGGGATAGTGGCAGATGCCCTGCTCCTCCGTATGCTCTTCTATGAATTTCAGATGGTATGTGCCCTAAAGCAGACAGCCTCAGTGGCAGCCTGGTACTGGTCATTTTCATTTGCTGCAGACCACATCCTTCCTTCATGTATCTTGAGCCTGGGCACTGATTTTTTTTTCCCCTGTGTCATCATCTGGGACGAGTACTGGATAGGAGTTTCTGATTAGATAGGCACTAATATTTTTATTAATATGTCTATTTCCCAATTTTGACACCTGGATCAGATTCCCCACACTGCACTGTCATTTCCCTCCCACAGCAAGTCAGAGCTGCTTTCTTTCTCTCCGTGGGTGATTTCTTTTTAAAAATCATGACTAATGTATCATATTCATATATTTTATCTATGGCTTTCATGGTACTACTATTGATAGGCTTGGAACAAAACCCTGCTAGCAGCCCTAGTCCTAATTTTTTACCTGCCATTTGCTGAAAATGTACATCATCAATAGGCTATACTTATTAAAAATATTTTACTAAATTTTTAAACAATATTGTCTTATTTTCTAAACTTTTATATTAAGTTCAGGGGTACAAGTGCATATAGACTATACTTAAATGGTATGATGACCTTGATTTCTTACTATAATCACGAAATAAGTAATGTAAGAATAAAAATAAAACTAGCACAATGTTAAAATATATTTGATTTTCTATTTTACCAATTAACCCTGATTTTCAAACTTCAGTATGCATTATTATTATTCAGAAACTTTCCTAAAACACAGATTGCTAAGCCTTAACAATAAAGTTCCTGATTCTGTACATCTGGGATGGTGCCAGAGCATTTGCATTTCTAACAATTTCCCAGGTGATAATGATGTGGCTTTTTCATTGCTGTAAAATAATTGGGTTTAACTTTGGACACTTACATTAGCATAGTACAAAGGCAGCTTTATCTAAGGTCAAGGTTTACATATTGTCAACCAGGTAACTTCCAAAAGTTTTGTTTACCGTTTAGTATTCCCTGGAAATTTTCAAATATTTTTCATTATAGCCAGTATTATATACTAGTCTCTCTTTATCCATGGTTTCGTTTTTCATGGTTTCAGTTTCCTGCAGTCAATTGCATCTGAAAATAGATGAGTACAGTGCAGGAATATAATTTGAGAAAGAGAGCCCTAATTCACATAACTTATTATGATATATTGTTATAACTGTTCTATTTTATTATTAGTTATTATTGTTAATTTCCAGCTGTGCCTAATTTATAAATTATACTTTATTACATATGTATGTATAGGAAAGAAAACAGTATATATATGGTTTGGTAGTTATCCATGGTTTCAGACATTTACTAGGATTCTTGGAACATATTCCTCAGAGATAGGGAAGGGCTACTGTATCTGTGTGAAAAAATGTGTACACAAATACTGTATGTAAAAATTTCATTGGTGATCATGCTGGAATTTTTTTTTTTATTCATTTCAACTGGTATTTTCTTCCCCTTTTTCCACCCTACTCTGTTTTCAAGAGGCTGATATATTTACAAATATATATATACTATTTCAGTGAATTTTTTCTTTCTCTCTGAGTCATAGTTCCCTAGAGAAACAGAAACACAGGAAGTCTATCTATCTATCTATCTATCCATCCATCTATCTAGGAAAACATTTTTAAGAAGTTGAGATATGTGATTTTGAGGGCTGGCAAGTTCAAAATCTGCAAGACTGGCCAACAGCTGGAAATTCTGGCAAGAAGGGGTGTTGCAGTCTTTCTTGGGTTAAAGGCAGTCTGAATGATGAATTCTTTTCTCTCAGAGAGATCTCTTTTCTTTTAATGATTTCAACTGATTGGATGGAGTCTATGCATATTATTGAGGGTAATCGTCTTTACTCAAGGACTACTGATATAAATGTTGATCACCTCTCTAAAACTACCTTCGCAGTGATACAGGAGCTAAAAAGAAATTATTTAGGCAGTTGGTGAGGGTAACAGTCCTTGGTAAGCCTGTTCTTTTAACAAAAGGCAGCCCCCAAATCATTTCTTTTCTAACAAAGAGCAGCCTGAAAAAAAAGCTACAGACATAGGAAAGCAAGCTAGAAGCTGCAAAGGTGAATGCCAGCAGCTGTGCCAATAAGAAAAGGTTACCTAGGGGCCAGGCATGTTCAGCCTGGAGGCTCCATCATCTCATTTCTTTGTCAACCACGTGTACAGTAAAGCAGCAGACAACATGGCTCTAAGTAGGTAGGGAACCCATCTGTATAATAAAAGATTAAGGTGGGGCGTCTAGCTTCTTCCCTTGCTATACAAATGGCACACCTGGTTCAACCAATCTCTCCTGCCGTATGTAAATCAGACATTGCCTCCTCAAGCTCATGTATAAAACCCCGTGCATTTCATCAGGGAGCCAGAATACCCACTCAGGAGACCCTCTTTCTCTGCAGGAGGGAGAGCTTTTCTTTTTCTTCGCCTATTAAACCTCCGCTCTTAACCTCACTCCACGTGTGTCCATGTCCTTGATTTTCTCAGCATGAGGAACCAAATTTCGGTATTATCCCTGACGAACGACGTGACTTCAACAGCAACACCTAGAATGGTGTTCAACTAAAACCTGGGTCCTATTAATTGACACCTAAATTAACCTTCATACCCTCTAACATCTAAGCTTATTCCATGGTGAATTCTAGCAGGAGATATGGGGGGGAAGCAAGACAAATACATATATATATCAGCCCTTTGATTTCTTATTGGATGTGTTACCATGGACTTCACAGCTTGGGCTAAGGAAACCCCATACATGTGACTCTGTCTTTCCAGCTCGTGTAGTTATTATTCTTTTATCTGACCCATTTCTAGAGAGCAGTGGTGACAGACTCCCGCTCCTTCTCTTACCAGTTCCCTGGTACTGCCTCATTCTTTATATTTTGTCTAAATTCTCCTTATATCTTTAAAAATAGCCCCTTTATTAAAATCTTCTTAAATTATCCACTTCTGACCATAGGTTACTTTTTGTGCCATAACTGCACAGTAAAAACAAACTATGGGCTTGGAAATTAGCAGATTATTCGTGTGGATACTCTAATCCCTAAAGCAAAGCCACAGATATTTCTTCTACTCTTTGAGAACTTCCCTTTCACTCTTAGAGATTTCAACCGTTCAATATAATTCCCAGTTTTACTTTTGGACCCCCCTTTGTTTGCAAGGATATCATTTCCCAATGCTCAATTTGCTAACATCATGAAACAGGCTTGCTATTTGGAAGCACATCAAGTACTGAAATTAAGGTGAATAATACTACAGAAAATAATCTTCACTATCAAACTGCTTCAATCACACTTTGCTATGTTGGAAGCAAAAAACAGGCTTTCTTTCAGGTCAGCAGTTGGTGCCATTTATGCACCTGTGCTGAGGAAATATTGTACTTTTATTCACTTTCTTTCACATCCATCACTTGACTCTTTTAAATGGCAAACATATTTCTTCTTGCATTGACAGAATTGGTAAGCCAGCACTGCATCTGAGCCTTTTTTAAAGACCAAGAACAATGTACTCTCCTTGTGCTTACTGCTCATCTTGCCTCTCCCTGGCATCCAGACCATATGATACAGCCTGCCGATTTGCCTCAGTGGCTCAGCAGTTACTAATATGATTTTTACAAGACACTGATCCAAAAACTATGAAAAATGCTTCGTGAGTTTTCAGTACAGGTAAGGTTAAAGTCGGTTATGTGGCACACAAAAACTACAAAACATGAAGAAGCTTTGCAGTTATTTTACATTGCTTGTGTACTTATTTTTCCAAATATAGTTTCTAAAACCCGTTAGCACAGAAAAGTTATAAGCATTATATAATTATTCATCTAAATGAATTGTAATAACTACAAAAAATTATGTCTATTGGCTGTAACATAACAATTATTCTGTTTGTACGTATTTACATAGCTTCCAGAGGTTTATGGCTAAATGATCCCTAATAATTTTTCTTATTTTCAAATTTAAATGTCAATTGCTGAATATATACATATAATAAAGGCTTTATAACTATGTGTATTAGTTTGCTTGGAATATCATAACAAAATTCCATAGACTACATGGTTTAAACAACAGAAATGCATTTTCTCACAGTTTTAAAAGGCTAGAAGTCTGATATCAAGGTATTGGCAAATTTGTTTTTTTCTAAGGTCTATCTTCTTTTCTGGCAGATGGCTGCCTTCTTCCTGTGTCCTCACAGGGTCTTTTCTCTGTGCACATGCATTCCCAGTGTCTCCATGTCCAAATTTTCTTTTTAAAATAATGACACCTGTCATATTGAATGAAGGTCCACTCATATGACTTCATCTAAGCTTAATTACCACTTTAAAGGCCCTATTTCTAAATATGGTCATATACTGAAGAACTGAGAATTAGGTCTTCAACATAAGAATTTTGGGGGAATAAAATTCAGCACATAACTCTATATAATCAGGAAAAATAACATATATACATATATCTGCTCATCTGTGTAAAAGGAGTAGAGAAAGAATAAATTTTAAAATTCATGAGATGTTTTCTTACATGGGTGTGTGATAATGGCGGGGCAAGGATGATGATAGAACAGAGGGAATAAGACAGGAGTATACTTTCCAAGGGTGCTGTTTTTTACAGTTCATATGTTTAGATACAGATTAATATTTCAGATACATGAAAGATATATGTATATTTTATATATACATGCACATATACATAATAAAATCAATGATAGAGGAAAATGTAGAATAAAAACAAATAGAAATAAGTAAAGTATATTTCAAATTGCTAACAAGTTTATATGCATGAGATATTCATATGCATTTATTCATTTGTATACTACTGAAACTACTTATTAGTAGGACTATATAAAATGTGATATATGAGATAGTTTATACATAATTTAATACTTTTGTTTTTTATATTCTAAGTATGTTCTATTAATTTTTATTGCTTCTTATATTTGCTTAAAAGCAGCACTTTGAGATATAACATTTTTATGCAAATTAAACTCCTTTTTGCTTTTTATTTTTCATTACTTCTATGCACATAAAAACCTTCCTCTTTTTTTGTTAAGACAGACTTTTGATCTTCTTGTCCAGACTTGAGTGCAGTGGCATGATCTTGACTCACTGCAATGTCCGTCTCCTGGGTTCAAGTGATTCTCCTGCCTCAGCCTCTCAAGTAGCTGGGATTACAGGCATGCACCACCACACCTAGCTAATTTTGTATTTTTAGTGGAGATGGGGTTTCTCCATGTTGGTCAGGCTGGTCTCAAACTCTTGACCTCAGGTGATCCATTCACTTGGCCTTCCAAAGTGCTGGGATTACAGGCCAAAACCCTCTCTTTTATAAGACCAGTCGCATATTCAATGCTATTAATATTAAAATGTCTGTGGTGGTGTTTTCATAAATTTCATGTTTATATATATAATTATGCTTCCATATTTTCATTTTGGCTATGTTGAAAATTTTTCTTTGACTGTTTTTGGCTTTCTTAGACATTTATGAATGCCTTATTTATGCTATGTGCATATAAAATATATTTATTAAATGTATATATACATATATATTTATTTATACAAATATAAAAATATATGCTATATTTTATAATTTATAAAAACATAATATCTTTATTTGACTTTTTTTAGTAATATTGTAGACAGGAAGAACTGTTCATGTGAGCATAAACTTTTTTCACTGTGCCACAAATCCTCAGCTATGCAGTTTTTCTGGTTTATTTAAGACAAGTTTCAAAAAAATATTTGTTTAAGAATAAATTGCTGTAAACACTAAGAAAGCTGTAATTGATTTCAAAGGTTTTAACAAAATTAAAATTATTTCATTAGATGATACACAGAAAATATTCTTATTCTCTTTTACGTTTGTAATTATTGATGCTTCATGCAATCAACCCAATTTGTTTCTATCAATGAATTCCACATTGTTATAATAACCTACTTTTTACAATTTTTTGGAGGACATGCAGGACTGAATATATTTACTTGTTGAAATACTGGTTTGTCAACAAATTTCCATATTTAGGGTACAAATGTGAACAAGTGGGAGGAGTATTCTCTACACAAACTTCTTCATTTGAAAGCTTCTTCTCTTTGCCATGAGTATAGATGGGCTCATATATGTACCATTAGACATTTGTGGGTATTTTCACAGTCTTATGTGTACACAAGTGCCCACAAACACTTCCTGACACTTAAGGAAAATCCACTTATTTATAAGAATAACATACCAGGGTAAATATAATTAGTTTATATATCAATTATTGGTAGCTTTTTGTTTCTCTATGAGAAATAGTTGAATACTTTTCATTACCTTGGCATGTAAAATGTATTTTTATCTTATAGGACCAGAAGACCAGAGACTGTATACTTCTTCCCTAACCCCATCTGTTTGAGTCTAGTGTTAAACATCCAAAAATCGTCTATAGACACATATATGTTACTCTGGACATTTAGTGGAATAAATAATTGTATCATCCAGGTGTAAAAGTCCATAATTTATTATTGATTTTCTAATTTACATATGAAACTAATCAGATTCATTTTCTGTTATCTATCACAACTGCAAACATATAACCAATGTAGACTGGAGACACCTTCTAAAGCAAAAGTATTTAGATATTGGAAACATAATACCATTAGCAATGAATATATGAGCATTTAAAACTTAAATATTTTAAACTAGATATCCTAATTTCAGGATAAGTATCACTTAATGGTGATTAAGTTGTAACTATAATTTGAGTAGGCTAGGCTTGTACTTCTCTTTTGACATTGGCTATACTCTGACCCCTCATCAATTTTCTTACCTTGAACAACATTCTACTCTGGTATAAGATAGATATGGAGCTATCAATATGTAGTGTCTTTGAGTTTCAGATTTTTCATCTCTAAAGTAGAAATAGATAAAACAACCACATAGGGAAGAAAGGCTGTGAGAACTTATAATTTTTTTTATTTGCCTCAATTTGGATTCTCCACTAATGATAGAGATAAAGCTGAAGAGAAGAACTGAAGAATAAAGTAGAAAGAAACTACATGCATTTCTAAGATAGATAAAGTGTAGATAATAAATCATTTACAGAATTGCAGAATATATCAGAGCTCTTCATATTAACACCAGTATCCTTTCTTTACAAATTTGGAGAAGACAATATACTACATGTATATATAGTATATGTACTATATGTTTGTGTATACTAGAGTACATAGTTTTGATAATGCATTTTGGTGTTTCCTCTTTAGTAAAGAACATTATCTTTCAACTGCTCTAGTTGATCACTTTCTCTCTCTCTTTTTTTTTAATGCATCCTCCCTTAGCTGTATAGAACACTGCATCTTCTATTAATCACCCTTTAGATACTTGACAATGTCCAGTATTCATGGGCTGTTTTATATATTGTCAGTTAAGATGTGAGCCAGAATTGTAGCTTGCATAGAGTATAAACCTAAATAGTTATATCTTAAAAAATAAACTATTATAGCTATTAATCTAACTGGGAAGTGATATGAGCAATTTTGTATTTTAGAAAGTCAACTGCAGCTCAGGGAAGAGAAAGTATTTAAAAAGGGTCATATTAGACAAAAGTTTTACATGGCAGTTGTAGTAACTGAAATGAGATATGATATGAATGAAGGGAAAGGAAATAGAAATAAAAATTACAATATAAACTCAAGTGATATTAAAGGGAAAAATTTGACAGAATATAGTGACTTATCGGTCAGGAGTATGTGAGCAAAAAAATAGGGATGATGGTAATGTTATTGATTGGAAAGGTCATGGTAACATTAACAGAGAATACCGGAGGATGATTAGACTTTGTAAAGAGTATGCTTATTTTTGTTTGGACACTGTGATTTTTTGAAGCATATGTTCTTGGAAATTTTGATATTTTTACCCAGAATTTTCTACCATATACACAGTTTAGCATCATTACTTATACAGACCTTTAAATTTTGTGGCTGATTTTTACTTAAGAAACACAACACACGTATATTTGAACATTGGTAAATTATTCATATATATGTAAATAATTTATATATATAACAAATACATATTTATATAATACATATTTCATAGATAAAAATTCTTATACATTTCTAAATATATATCAAAAATATATATACATCAAATGCATATATTTGATATATATAAATTTTTCACATATATATGAACTTCTTAATGTTCATATTGTGTTCTGTTTCTTGTATCAGAAACTCATATACCTCTACATGTTTTAACTTTTAAAAATTGTTAAGGAAACTCAATTTATTTCATATTCTTCTATATGTTATAAATTTTGCTGAGAATGATGGCTTCCAGATTCATCCAAGTCCCTACAACGGACATGAACTGATCGTTTTTTATGGCTGTGTACTATTCCATGGTGTATATCTACCATATTTTCTTTGTCCAGTCTATCATTGATGGGCATTTGGGTTGGTTCCAGGTCTTTGCTATTGTACACAGGGCTGCAATGAACATACGTGTCCATGTGTCTTTATAGTAGAAGGATTATAGTTCTTTGGGTATATACCCAGTAATGGGATTGCTGGGTCAAATGGAATTTCTATTTCTAGATCCCTGAGAAATCGCCACACTGTCTTCCACAATGATTTAATTTACACTCCCACGAACTGTGTAGGAGTGTTCCTATTTCTCCGCATCGTCTCCAGCATCTGTTGTCTCCAGGTTTTTTAATGATCGCCATTTTAACTGGCGTAAGATGGTATCTCAATGTCATTTTGATCTGCATTTCTCTAATGACCAGTGATGATGAGTATTTTTTCATATGTTTGTTGGCCTCATATACGTCTTCTTTTGAAAAGTGTTCATATCCTTCACCTGCTTTTGAATGGGGTTGTTTGTTTTTTTCTTGTATGTCTGTTTTAGTTCTTTATAGATTCTGGATATTAGCTCTTTGTCAGATGGGTAGATTGCAAAGTTTTTTTTCCCATTCTGTTGGTTGCCAGTTTGCTCTAATGATGGTTTCTTCTTAAACCCCAGCCGGAAAAGGGTGACAGGAAAAGAGAAAAAGTTAAAAGTCTCTTTTGATGTTTTGCTGTCTTCACAGAGTAAAAGATACCCTAATCAACATTTCATACTTGTTTCTCTGGATCAGATAAGGGCTATTAATAAAGTGAACGGGCTATATTCAGAAAGCTAGAAACAATTCCCATTAACATTGTGTAAGGTGTTAATAATAAGATTACATCTTTTTAAACTATGACTTATGCTTCTATATTCATACTCTTCAAACTTTGATTAAAGTTATGAATGGAGGGTGAATATTTTAAATGTTATTTTGTTGTCTATTAAGATAATCTGTTTATAGAATTTATAAACTCACATAGAAAATAATTTTTTCAACATCCTCCATAACGTTTTTATAATTTACAATTTGGAATCATTAGCTTGATCCTGAGTTTAGTTTTGCAATTTCTTTAGTTTTCTTATTTTAAATATCAGTTTAGACTAGTTTTATTAAATTAATTTGAATATATCTTTTTTCTTTAAGCTAGTCTAGGAAAATTTTAATATCCTGGAATACTTTGCTTATAGATTTTTATTGCAAAAAATTCAGTTTCAGAATATTTTATTGTAAGTCTATTGAACAGTTTACAACTTGACCAGATCATTGGCCTAATAAGAAATTCTACTTTAATAAATACTGACAATTTATAATACTGATATACAATTAAAATATACTTGTAATGTTCAAGTTTGTGAACATTTAAAAATTACATTACATTGAGTTTACATAATCATTTTTGTTCAGTCTTCTCTGTAACTGGGACTATAATTGATTGTCTTTAACATTTTAATTTAAATATCTCATAAAATATTACTAATTTTAGTTTTGATTCTTATTTTTTGGTGCAATCAAAAAGACACCTCTCTAGGATTTATTAGTTGTATTACCTGTTTCATAATTTATTTTACCTTCCACATTTCTTTGTCTTGTTCATTTCCAAATTGGTCCTGCATTTAAAAATTATTATATAGTACTTAATAAAAATGTAAGGATTTATAATTATTTACTAAAGATTAAATTTGTCAGCATCAATGTTCTAATTATGTTACTTTTCAAAATAATTATTTTTCCAGTTTTAAATTTTTCTTTAAATCAAAGCTTTTTAAAATGTGTTTTTTGTTTTTGTTTTGTTTTGTTTCTTTTTCAGACAGGGTCTGCACTCCTGTTGCCCAGGCTGGAGTGCAGTGGCACTAACATGACTCACTGCAGTCTCAATATCCCAGGTTTAGGTGATTCTCCCACCTCAGCCTTCTCGAGTAGCTGAACCTACAGGCATGCACCACCACTCCCAACTCATTTTTTTTTTTTTTTTGTAGTAAAGACAGGGTTTTGTCATGTTGCCCAGGCTGGTTTCAAACTCCTGGACTCAAGAGGTCCACATGTCTTGGCCTCACAATGTAGTGGGATTACAGGCAGGAATGAGCCACCATGCTTGATCAGCTGCTTCTTTTTGTTTTCTTCATTCTTCCTTCTTGACCGCCTTCCTAATTTAGACCTTTAAATTTCAAACTTAAACAAATTAAATTAGAAATTGTTCCTTACACTTTTAATGGAGTCTCGTATTAAAAGACTAACGTTGGCAGTCTTTTGTCATGTATCATATTTTAATTTGCTCCCAAATGTCCTCTTATATTCTGAGGACAGATTAAAAAGTATATGAATTGCAATGGGCCCTGAATAGCAAACTAAGTCTTGAAAAACAAAGTTGGATGTCTTACACCTCTCGATTTTAAAACTTACTACAGAGATATGCTAACCAAAGTAGTATCATTCTGACACAAGAAAAGACAGATAAACAAATGAAATAGAATTGAAAGACAAAAATAAAAACAGAAACCCAAAACACTTACACATCTAATCTATAGGCAATAGATTTTTGACAAGGGTGCCAAGGTCATTAAACAAACAAACAAATACAGCCTCTTGGACAAATGGTGCTGCGACAAGAGTATAACTGCATGCAAAATAATTCTTAGACTGCTATCTCACATCACATAAAAACTAACTCAAAATGTATCAACTCTCTACTCATAGAAACTAAAACCATACAACACTTAGGAGGTAGCATAAGGATAAATCCACATAACCTTGGGTTTGGCAATGGATTATCAGAAATAAAGCCATGAATGTCAGCAACAACAATAAAAATAGACAGATTTGACTTAATAAAAATGGAAAATACTTTGTGCACCAAAAGAATGTGAAAAGACCAGCTACAGAATGGGAGATAACATTTACAAATATTAACATAATTGGTCATTAGGGAAATGTAAATGCAAATCACATTGCAAATGTAAATGCTACTTCACACCCAGTAGAATGGCCATGATTAAGAAGATTCATAATAACAAGTATTGGTGAGGATATATAAAAATTGGAATTCTTTCACTTTGCTTCAGGAATGTAAAATGGTACAGCTTCTGTGGAAAACAGTTTTGTGAGTCCTCAAGTTCAACACAATTACCACAAAACCCAGCAATTTCACTCCTAGGTATATACCCAAAAGAATTGAATATAGTTACTCCTACAAACACATGTATGTGCATGTTCACAGCAGCACTATTTACAATAGCCAAAAAGTGCAATAACCCAAATATTCATCAATGGATGACATATAATTTTAGCCATAAATAGGAATGAAGTGAATGCTACAATGTGGAGCAGCCACCAAAATATTATGCTAAGGGAAAGAAGTCAGATGCGAAAGATACACATATATACGATGTGATTCAATTTATATGAAATATCTTGAAGAGAGAAGTCAGTTGAAAAAATGAGGATTGGTAGTTCCCAGTTGTGTGGGATTAGGGATGGGGAGAAGGAATAATTGCAAACAACTGCTTAATGTATTGGTGATTCCTTTAGAAATGACAAGAATATTTTGGAGATAATTGGAAATAGTTTTTTTACAACATTGTGAATGTATTTCATGTCGTTGAATTTTCACTTTAAATGGTTTATATTATGTGAATATCACCTCAATTACAAAAAATAAATAAAAAATATGTAAGTCATGTATTAGTCTTTCTCCTCTCTCTGCTATTCTTTTTATTCTATTTCTTGTAAGCAGCCAATACTTTTTTGCAAATTTAAGCAGGTATGTTCCTATATTTTTCTTTCCTGTTATTTCTTTCCTACACAATGCCAATAAAATTAGACCTTTTTAGTGGCATATTTTTCACCTAACACATTAAGAAAAACTACAGGGTTAATTCTGAGATGTGTAATTTATGAACCAAATGGTAAGTACACATGCAGTTTTGTTAGATATTGCCAAATTGTTCTCCATCAGGGTTGTATCATTTTACCATCCTAAAAGCAGTGATATGTCATTTTTCCACAGCTTGGCCAACAGCGTGTGTTGTCATATCTAAGTTTTGTCAATCCAAGAGGTGAGACATTGTGACTAAGTGTAGTTATAACTTGTATTTCACTTATGAGTGATTTTGAGTATCTTTTCATATATATAACTTTTTAATATGTTTTTGAACATCTAAAAAATTAATTTCAGTCCTTGGTTATTACCACAAGTTTTTGGTCTTCCCTCAAGGTTTGTAGAAATTTTGTTTATACATTAAGGTTAATGGTCCTTTTATTTTGCAGCACATGTTGTAAATATTTGTACCCAGTTAGTTATTTGTCTTTGATATTGCTAACTCTTTTTCTCTCTGAATAAAATGATTTAAAAATTTTACATATTCAATTATTAATCATTATTATCTAATCTGAATTTAGAAATGTAATTGAACATTGTTTTTCTCCATATAGTATTTAAAGGAATTCTGTCATGTTTTCTTCTGCTACATTTATAATGCTCAGTTTTACATAATATCCATTAAGGTTTACTGATATTTCTTAAAAATGGATGCCATTTTATCTCTTACTAAGTGTCTATCCAATTGTCCTAACATCATTTGTTAACAACATTATTTTGATTCCAGCAATGTAGAACATTATTTTATTGTATACTAAAGTTCTACATTTCTTTATTTCATTATATTACTATTTTATATTGATACAAATATTTGTACATATATATGCCATGCATTTGATGTTTTCTTAAAGTGAGCAAGTCAGGGTATTAGGGTTGTCCATCACTTGAAGTTGACATTATTTCTAATTGTTGGGAACATTTCAAATCCTCTCTTCTATTTTGAAATAAACAATACATTATTTTTAACTATAGTCACATTATTCTGCTAGTGAACATTATCTTAGAATGTATTCTTTTTACCTAATTGTATGTTTCTACCTGTTAGCCAACTTCTCTCAAACCCTCCACCTCCCTACACACCTTTTCTAGCTTCTGGTATCTACCATTAAACCCTCCATGAGATCAATTTTTTAACTTGCACATATGAATGAGAACACTCTATATTTATCTCTATGTACCTGTCTTATTTCACCTAACATAATGACCTCCAGTTCTACCTACATTGCTGCAAATGACATGATTTCATTCATTTCTGTGGCTAAATATTTTATTGATTATATATGCCACATTTGCTTTATCTATTCATCTCTTGCTGGACACTTAGGTTGATTTCCTATGTTTGCCATTGTTAACAGTGTTACAATAAACATGGGAATGCAGGTATCCCTTTGATTTATTGATTTTTCTTTCTCACTGGATAAATCCTGAATAGTGGGATTGCTGGATGGTATGGTAGTTCTATTTTATCATTTTTAGAGACATCTCCAGACTACTCTTTCATAGTGACTGTAATAATTTACATGACACCCAGTGATGTATATATGTTCCCTTTTCTCTGCATATTTGCTAAAGTTTGCTATTTTTTTGTTATTTTATTTTATTTTTATTTATTGACACAGGGTCTTACTCTGTCACCCAGGCTGAAATGCAGTGGCAGTAGTCATGGCTCACTGCAGTGTTAGCCTTCCAGCCTCAAGCAATCCTCCTACCTGAGCCTCCCGAGTAA
Source organism: Pithecia hirsuta (assembly GCA_963573645.1). Lineage (NCBI taxonomy): Eukaryota > Metazoa > Chordata > Mammalia > Primates > Pitheciidae > Pithecia > Pithecia hirsuta. The sequence goes on along the minus strand of CAUYLZ010065752.1, from coordinate 1,088 downwards.
GTAGGAATGCAGGAATGGACCACCATGCTTAGCTAATTTTGTTGCTTTTGTTTTGTAGAGATGGCATCTCACTATGTTGGTCTGGAATTCATGGCCTGAGGCAGTCTGCCCACCTTAGTCTCACAATGTGTTGGGATTACAGGCATGAGCCACTGTTTTTTATCTTTTAATAATGGCAATTTAAATTGGGTAAGATGCTGCCTTATTGTGGTTTTGATTTGCATTTCTCTGATGATTAATGAGTGATGTTGAACAAGTTTTAATATATTTGTTGACCCTTGTACATGTTCTTCTTCTTTTGAGAAATGTCTATTCATGTCCTTACCTAACTTTTTTTTTTTTAGAAAGAAAAAGAAAAGACGAAAGAAAGAAAGAGTGAAAAAAGAAGAAAAAAAAGAATGTAAGAGAGAAAGAAAGAGGAAGAGAAAGAGGGAGAGAGAATGGGATTCTTGTTCTATTGCCCAGGCTAGAATGCAGTCTAAAAATGGGTACTTCTAGGGTTTTTATGGTGTTAGGTCTTATGTTTAAGTCTTTAATCCATCTGGAGTTAATTTTAGTGTAAGGTGTCAGGAAGGGGTCCAGTTTCTGCTTTTTGCACATGGCTAGCCAGTTTTCCCAACACCATTTCTTAAACAGGGACTCCTTTTCCCATTGCTTGTTTTTGTCAGGTTTGTCAAAGATCAGATGGTTGTAGATGTGTGGTGTTGCCTCCGAGGCCTCTGTTCTGTTCCATTGGTCTATATCTCTGTTTTGGTGCCACTACCATGCTGTTTTGATTACCGTAGCCTTGTAGTGTAGTTTGAAGTCCGGTAGTGTGATGCCTCCCTCTTTGTTCTTTTTGCTTAGAATTGACTTGGCTATGTGGGCTCTCTTTTGGTTCCATATGAAGTTTAAGGTGGTTTTTTCCAGTTCTGTGAAGAAGGTCATTGGTGGCTTGATAGGGATAGCGTTGAATCTGTAAATTACTTTGGGCAGTATGGCCATTTTCATGATACTGATTCTTCCTAACCATGAACATGGAATGTTTCTCCATCTGTTTGTGTCCTCTCTTATTTCGTTGAGCAGTGGTTTGTAGTTCTCCTTGAAGA